>VDFB02291941.1:0-30820 GCA_007258455.2 Sequoia sempervirens
ATCTCATAAGCAATATTGATGGAAACTTTGTAGAAATAGAGTTCTCTATGTTTGTGAAATGTATCTTATACCCTATTACCATTGATGCATGTTTCACCATAGGGTCTTTGATTTCCTTGATGGTTAGGGCTCTCCTATCATATTTCGTGCTAGTTAGATTCATCACCATTTCATTCTTCACTGATTTGAGCACTCGAATTGGTCTGGTTGAGCATAATCTTGTAACAACCCTAATCGCTCCTTGTTAATTAAATGAAGAATATCTAGCCACATAAACTTATCATGAATTTGGATCAATGTGAATCTAACCCACTCATCCACGTAGCAAAAGATAGGGAAATTATTCTAGACATCAAGCTTCTTCTTCGCCAAACCCTCAAATTCGGATTTTAGTTCAAATTTGTCTCTTGTGAGTTCATTAAACCATACATCACCCAACTTAGAGTGGTTGTAATCTTCCAATTTATCATGAATGTATATCGTGGCATCTTCAGTATGTAACACACCATATGGAATGCTTGAGAAATTTCCATCCATATCAATCATCATCGACTTATTAGGGTGTTTTTTTAATTTTGGATGGGGTTGATCCACAACCTCGACAATTTGTGGGGTATAAATCTTCTAATCACAATGAAAGTGCTTCAAAAATTAGGGTAGATAGAAACTACAAATATATTTCATTCACATCCAGTTAGGGTTTCATGCATAAGAATTTTGAAATGCTTCACTTCACTCTTTCATTTCTCTTCTCTCTTCAAACATTCATTTGCAAATGGCTTAGACATATGTTAAATCACTTATAAACCCCTTTTTGAAAATAACCTAATTTGCATTGAATGCACTAGTTTGGAGTTAGGAAAAAAATTTGATAACCCTAATTGAAATGCACGGTCACCTTTGATTGCTTCACAAAATTTTGCAACTTGATATTTTCCACTGGTGTTTTCACCAATAGGTCAAGCATGTCAACCTATACCTCATATCCACGTGTTGGATGTATCAACATCATATCTTTGGTAGGGGATTTATAATCATCTATTAAAAATCCCCTTGAGCCACAACTCTTAACTCAATTTCTAGAGGAAATATCTACACCAAAAGCTAGCATACACTCATCCTTAACGTCATCCCCTCTTTCTTTTTCCATATCTTGTTCATCTCTTTCTTCATCTCCATTGGATCAACCTTTTTCACTGGATCAATCTTCTTTACTAGATCAACCTTTACATTTTGCTTCTGTAAAACTTAGCAATGTACGTCCTAACTTATTACATTTGTGGCATTTGATATTTTGAACAATCTTACTTCCACCCATTTTAGATCTAAATTTATTAGCTTTGTGCCCAAATTCATTGCATGCATAATAGTAGCCATTAAAATATTGAAACATCATACCATTGTTATAGCCATTCATCAAATCATTTTTGCATTCACTAGCCTTGTGACTAAATCTTTTGCATATAAAACACTAACTAGGAAATGATTGAACATTCTGATTCATTGTGCTTCTACATTCCATATTTTTATGTCCAAATTTATTGCATGAATAGAAAAAACCATTAAAAGATGGGTACCTTTGTGCATTTGGTTGCCTAATTAGTGGTATTTTGAATTTTTTCTTGTGATTTCGGACCCCATTGGTCTTCTTGTCCTCAATCTTCTTTTTAGTCTTGTTTGGAGTTTGATCTGTCTTTGAGCTTTCACCTTTCTCAAATCCTAATCCTTCTTTGTTTTTATATCCCTTTTGGTTTGCAATCACCTCATCAAGAATTGTAGTACTCTTCTTGAATTTATGTTCTTGAATCTTTATTTTCTCCAAATCTAATCTCAAGGAACTATAATTTCCAGTTCAAGCTTTAAGCATTCTTCAAATTTTTCTTTGAGTTTAGCATTCAAGAAGTCTTCAACTCTTTTACTTTCTTCAATCTGAAATTTCAGACTGGGAATGATCTCATTTGATTGCTTGAGCTCTTTGATCCTATCTGTAGCTTTCTTGAGTTTATCTCTCAATATCTTAATGCATTCAATTGCATCACTAAGATCCTTTTTCAGATCTTTCTTCTTATATTTTTCTTTATCCAAATCATCTAGGGAAGATTTGAGTTCTCCTTCCATATCATCAATGCAGCTTTCTTTGGTAAATCCTACCATTAGAATTTCTTCTAGAGGAGTAGGATATCTCCTAATAGCCATGTGTTTAACTCCAAGATCTACCTTAGCGATCAAGCCAAATAAAGGAACCTTGATTTGATACCAATTTTTTTAACACCCAAACTATTGAGAGGCGGGGTGAATCAGTATTCTTTGAAACCACTTAACCATTTAAAAATTCATTTCAAGAATCATATTCAATTTTTAGTAAGGAAAGAAACCATGAAAACAACCATCAAAGCATATAACACATGAACACCATATTTTTATGTGGAAAACCCAAAAAGGGAAAAACCCCAGTGAGGATTAGCTCACAATATATTATAACTAGTTATAAGATATTACAAAAAGGCTCGCTTCCAAGTGGACTCATTGTCCAAAGAATAAGAGAAATGGAAGAGAGGGGTGACTCACTTCTAATTTTTGAACTGATAGAAATGCATCAAAAATATGTGGGAAATATAGTTCCACTGAAGCTCAAAACATTGAATCATCACACTACATATTACTCTGATCTGCTTTGTATTCACATTATATTTTCATTCTCTTCTTAGGAATTCACATCACACATATTTTATAGTGCATCTCACATCTCATATCATCACAACACCAAAAATGATCTTACATAATTTATACCCATTACATTCATAAACACTTACAACATCAATTAGGTCAGCCTAATTAGATGTATCATTCAAAACAATAACTTGTCGGCTCAAGATCAAACATACACACTTTGTACCTTAATTCGAACTTATAATACATATAAATAGGTCAGCATGGACCTATAATAGCTCCACATAACCACTCAACACTTCCTTTAACTCTACATGACCTCAAACATGTTAGGTCGACATCATTGATGATCTAACACCAAAGTATGCCAATTAATTATCTTCAAACCAATGTGCAGACCTCCAATCTACACACCACTTGGAAATTAGATACAGCTAACACCTATAAACACTTCCAAAAATCCACAAGATCAGATATTCTTCCATAGTGAGATGTAGACTAATCAAAATAAGTACTCTGTACATGAGACACTACCACTGGTAAACTCAAAATACTATCATCCATAACTTTTGCACCAAAGGTCAAAACAACATGAAACTTTGGATTTAAGGTCCTCATTAACACACCAAAAATTTCTTAAAACCACGGATAGAAATACCTCAAGAAAAACCAATATGGACCCAAAAACTAATGCTCTGTACACTGAAAACTATGTTCTGACACTTAGCCAAATAATCAACTCATCTATTCTACGCTAGAGTTAAACATTTGCATCTCTATCCTAGATTGCCATCATTTCAAACACATAAACACATGCATACTGGATCAACTAATCATCAAATTAGACCTCAAACCACAATGTTGACATCAATGACACACTATATCTGCACACTGTATATCTCATGCTCATGTTGCCAACAAGCATGGGTGATCCCACAATATTGGTTTACAATTTCTGGGAGATCCTGATTTTTGCTAAAATCACATATTTTTTAAAAATATAATGATTTAAGCCTTGAAATTTTCCATTTAAAGGATTCCAATTGAAGAGGGTTTGATTGAACCACCTTAGATCAAACCCCCTTGGATAGAACCCCACTAGTTTTAAACCATACCTATAATGGAGTCTCCTTTACACCTATCAAAATGTTGATAAAAAACCACTTTTGATTTACCTTTTGGGGGATCAAATGAATTCATTTCAAATTTATTTTTTGTAGAGTAATGCTTGGTACTTATTATAGAAACTCCCAAAAAGTATAATTTTAAATAAATTTAATTTAATTTTTTTATTTCTTGTGAATGTAGATTTTTCACCAAAAATCAAGCTCTCTATTCTACACATGGAAAAATAGCAGATTATCAAAAAAAAATTGCAAAATATTAGTTCACTAGATATTGAAGTCCTTGATCTAACAAAACTAAAATAAAATTGATACATACAAAAAAGGTTATGTTGTATACAGTCTACCTATGTCTAAATTTTAATTGTTTTGACTTTGGAACTTTATTAAGGAAAATATATTCAATAAAACACTATGAAATCAAATGAAAGCACTAGATATCATAGTTACAAATCTAAATTTGAAAAAAATATAATTTTATCCTTCATGGAAAAAAAGTTATGTTGTATACGGTGAGCATCACTCCTTAAAAATGGTGTTTACTAAAAAAGAAACTAGTTTTTGTAGGAGATGGAAAAGAAGTGCAATCTGATTCCAAAACTTTTTAAAAATATATATTTAGAATCTACAGAAAAATGTCACAAATCACTAGTTTGCATCATCTTCAAATTCCTCATGATTTAGCTGCTATAGGTGCCCAAAAGTGAAGATTTAGTTAGAAAAAATCAATTCAGTGTCCAATTTGGCCAAAAATTGTAAACCAGTATTGTGGGATCACCCACATATCAATGAAAAACTCTTTAAACTTTCAACACGTATTTTCTACCATCTCTTGCACAAAGTGATATTAAACATCAAAATTCTTAGTATGAGTATGAAATGTGTAATTCCAGGCCAAAAAATAATACTTTGACCAAGTCACAACCAATTCTAATAACCCTACAACCAAAACCAATACTTGTACACAATCTCTGTAACCAAAATTCCTCCTTAGAGGCATATGGATTAGTTGTATACTCTTCTTTGGTAGTGTAAAAATAAACCATGTGTTTCCTTTTACTCATCTAAATAATTTTACTATCAAATAGAAAAAACACAACCATTAATAGACCTTTGATTATCCAAGTCACTTGCCTAGTTTGTATTCACAAAACCCTATATGTCTTATGACTTATCCACATCACCAATACCATGACAACACAAATAATAATTATAAAATTACCACAAAAAAATTTAAAATCCTCTTAGCACAAGTTCAATGATCCTTGCTAATGTTAGAAATAAATCTACTTAAAACTCCCACTACTTGGGAAATATCTATCTTCACAAATCAATACATACATTGGGATACCAAAAGCACTGGTATAAGACATGTTAGATATATCTTCAAAATTATCATATAATCTAGGACACATGTTTAAAGATATCTTAGTGGCAACAAGAAATGGAATACTCACTAATTTGCAATCATGCACACTAAACTACTACAAAATGGTAGCAATATACTTACTCTAACTTAACCAAAGATTTATGTGTGCTTGATCCTTGTTGATTTCTATCCCAAGAAATAATTTTACAACACTCAAATCCTTTATATCGAATGTACCAGAAATATGAGTTTCGAGCTCCCTAATCATTATCAGTTACTAATAAATAACATGTCATTCACATACAAGACATTGATTAGATTTTGATCATCAATAATTCTAACATAAGCACAATGATCCTCCATGCTCTTAACAAAACTCTTAGTCTTGATGTGAAGCATCACAATTCGGGTACCACATCATGGGTGACTATTCTTGACCACATAATGATTATTTTAACCTATAGACTAAGTGTTCATTTTTTTTCACATTGTTTTTTTCAAACTATCTTGCAAAACCTCCTCCCCAAGATCCCCATACGATTAAATAGTATTAAACTCTATTTTTTCAATGTTATTTAATCACAAACTAAAACAATAGATACTAGCAATCTAATAGAAGTTAACTTAGCATTATGATAGAAAATTTCATTGAAATTAAGTCTCTCTCTTTAGGAGTAGCCCTTGGCTATCATTCCATCCATGTACCACTGTAACCTTCTATCTAGTTAATTTTTATTCTTATACACCCACTTGCAATGAATGGGATTTATTCCCTCAAGAAAACTAACAAGATCCTAGGTGTCACAAATGTATAAGGCTATCACCCTCTCTTGCACATGGCCTACATATAAAACTCATCATCCTTAAAAAAGAGAGCTTCTTTTAATGGTCTAGGTTCATCACTAATACTCAATAAAATAAACACACGCTAATAATATAGTGACTTATAGAGCTATCAATTAGATTATATTTTCATGTAGACCTCCTCATGGTAGGAGTAAGGGGATTTACCTATTTTTGTATGCTCATCCTACACATGTCCTTATATGAACTCTCTTCTTCCTATCTTTTATGCATCAATTTTTTCTTCCATATGTGCATCTTCTTGCTTTTCAACCTTAGTATCAAAATGCACTATTTTTTCATCTTTTTTTTTAATTGTTTTGGACCTAAAAAAACTCTAACCCCTTAAAAATCATATCTCTAGAATTTAAATCATTTTTTAGGTTAGAGGATTCTAAAAATTATTTAACCTTTTACATTCTCACCATAACCTATAAAAATATATTTTTGACTTTTATGTCTAGTTAATATTGCTTTTCCTAAGGCACGTGAATGTAAGCCTCACAACAATAGACCATTAAATGTGAAACAAAATCCTTATTATCTAATCCATATTTCATATGGTGTTTTTTCAACAAGAGTCAAATAAGAATAAATATTAATTAAAAAAAATAGTACTTATAACCTCTACGCAAAAGCACTAATACAACTATGTACCATTTAACATACTTTTGGCCCTTTGCATTAAAGTTTGGTTCACTATCTACAACCCCATTTTGTTGGGGTCTGTAAGGTGTAGTATTTTTTTGAATACTTGTATGCTTAAACATACTTTATCAAATTCCCTAAAGACAATATTCACCACCATTCTGAGATCTCAACACTTTTATTTTATAATATATTTTTTCTTCAATTGATACCTTAAATTCCTTAAACATAGTGGAAAATTCATATTTAACATAAACATAGTGGAAAATTCATATTTAACATGCAAAAAATAAATTCAAATGTTTCTAGAAGCATCATTAATTAATGAAACATAATACCAATATTTTTTACTGGAACCCACCTTCATTGGATCAAACTGATGACCACTCAATTATACTGGGGGTGTTGAATCAGTATAACAACAATCTTTTACTTTTCAAAACTTAATCAACCACAATAATAACACTTTAAAAATTAATCATCCACATCATTAACATGCGTACAATAACTAGCAATTAAGAACACATGATTTGTGTGGAAACTCAAGTGTGGGAGAAAACCACAGAATTTAATATTGCATATATATAGACACCAACTCACTAGAGACACCAATCCCCACTTAGAGACTTTGTAGGCACCAACCCACTAGAGATACCAATCCTCACAACTAAGAACCAACTCAGCAAGAGACAACAATCTCTTATTTCGATAGGCACAAACATACAAATATTTCAAAGGATGATTTGTCTTCACAAGATCTGAACATAGATACACTTTTCTTCACAAATCTAACTTTAAATGATGTGATTCCTTCCTTCACAAGTCTATTTGCAAATCTAATGCAATGTCCTACCTTCATAAGTTTAATCTCAAATAATGCAATGATTTCCTTTATATTTTTGTCTTAACATTTTCTCTAATTTTCCTTACATAAATATGCTCATAGATGATTCATAGACCTATATAAATTAACCTCATACATCTGCACTTTATTTTGATGTACTTAAGTTTGCACTTTAATCTGCTCATAAGATCTAATAGTAACACCTTCAGATCGGCACACAACTTTGCTATATAGTTGCTCTCATATCTAATATAAATATGTTGCATTCTTAATTCTTCATAAAAATTGGAATGATATTGCATTTTTTACTTTCTAATTTACCCTTCTTGTGATGGAACCTTAATTCGCATGTCCCATCTTAAACCCTTATTGCATTTAGGAGGGTTTTTGGATTCATTTTCTTAAAAAACTTGAACATTCTATTTTTCTATTGACTCCCTATTGCCTACTGCTGGTCACTGTTTAAAATTTGTGCGTCTACTTTTATTATCTAGCAACTAGTTCCCTCATCATAGGTCTAGAAACCTTTGTTATAATGATTTTGGGGTTCTTAAGTCTTTTTCTATCTATCATAGCATCCTAGGAAGTCCCCTCCATTAAAACAACTTATGAGCACATGCCCAAAGGTTTTCACTTAAGTTCAATCGGCCTTCTGTCTTTACTGCTCGCCATTGATCACTTTTGAAAAGTGTGTTTTAAATCAGCGATGAGCGATGAGGTAATATCTCTTTGATATCGCTCATCACTAATAGCTCCTTGAGCTTCTAATTGTAAATAGCAATGAGTGAGGTTCTAAGTAAAATTATTAGGGGATTGCTTATCGCTAATGATATATGACTTCTTAAAGTTGTAATAGCGATGAATGATGCCTTATGGTCTTATCATCATATTGTTCATTGCTTATCACAAATGTGTTATGAAGTGATTGTCTTAAATCAGCGATGAGCGAGGAGATGAGTTTCCAATTGCATCGCATCTCATGGATTTGTTTCGAGCGCTAAGTTTTTTATTAGCGATGTGTGATATGTAATAAAATTAGGATAATCTCTCATCGCTAATTGCTTGCAAACCTTATGAGGAGGATTAGCGATGAGCGATATGGTTCCTTTTAAGAAGGTTTCTCTCGCTAACTTGAATACATCTTATTTGAGATATATTTTTGTGCCATTAATTGTTTATGCAGGTATACGTGTCAAAATATAGTGCTTTCATCTCTTGTCACTGATAAAATCCAAGGTGCAAAGTTGAATTAGCGAGGAGCAATGGAGATGAACGTGATCGGGAAACTGGCCATAGATCTAAGGGTTGAGATTTTATTGCATAAAACACTTGCATCGCTGATAAAGCTGGACGAGAATGAAGTAATTAGCGACAAGCAACAACCACTACAGGAAGATGTAACATGGCGAAATCCTAAGGATTTTGTATAAAGCAAAGAGGAAGGTGGCGAGATGGATTAATAACCATTGATGTAGTTTTAAAGTTGAAGGATCAACGATCAGGGTTTAAACCTGAATGACTAATTGTCAGTTCACTCACATGAGCTTACTAGTTGATTGTGCATTTGAATTCAATGGCTAGCAGAAAGAATACCAGAAGCAGAAGAAATTGCAAGGCAAGCTCTAGAAGTTATCAGTAACTAGATTGACACTGCTTTCACCTGGGTAAGCAAAAATAATATCTCCTTCTAATTGAAGTAGTGAAGTGAATACCCTAGAAAGTGGTAGGAAAATTGGGGGAATTAGCAATTTATTCATTTCTGGTAGTTTCAATTTGGTGATTGAGCATTGTCTAAATTGTGAAGAAAGGTGTCATGTTCAATAGTAGTGTTTTGTCCTGTCATAATTGTGAAGGGTTTTATTTGGTTGTAAGAAATTGAAAACCCTAGTTTCCATTCGCATTACAAGCATGAGTGACCTAGAGCCTAGTGAATCTAGTGTCAGACTAGAAAGGAAACCAAAAAAAAAGAGGGTTAAAAGACTTAAAACTCATCATGCTTTAGTTGAAATTAATTCTAAGCTAGTGACTGTGTCTAACCCTTCGCCAAGTACTCCTATAACGTCCACTAGGTCTAGAAGTACAAAGAAAGAAATAGAAAAATTTATGCAAGAGGCCTCTGGAGGTGTCAAAGAAGGAGGGTCATGAATTGGAAAAAGGCCCACAGGACAATTTACTATGACCACTAGGTTAATTGATAATGCTGGCGAAATTGGTGAAAAAACCCAATCCCAGAGTGGATGGCAATTGTTTTGGTATGCTTTCAATAGGAGAAATTATAGTAAGCATGCATGCTATTTATGGAGGTTGAACCTTGGAAGGTTGGTGGTTCTGAATGTGTTTGTAGAAGTTGATTTAATGATGGAGCTAGCAAGGCACTATAACCCTACTGACAGGACAATCAGAAGTGAGAATGGGGATATAATTCTGGAGGTGACAAAGGATAAGATGATAGATGTATTTGGGTTAAATCCGAATTAAACTATAAAGTTCAGACAATTTGACTTGTATGTTGAATATGAAAAGAGAAAATTTGCAATCAAAGAAGTACTACTTGTATGACACAGAAGGAGCAGGGAAAGATTTACTGCTAAGTTTGTTGAGCCTTTTGAGTGTGAGAAATTTGAAGATTATTTCAAAAACACTTATTATTGTTTAAATCAAGTACTGGCTCAAGATTTTGAAGTTAGGATAGCTCCTAATTTATTGGTGATGGTGGTAGATATACAAGACTATAATCAAAACACTGGTTTTGATTATGCTAACTTTGTTGATGAATGAATGCACAAGGATTTTCTCAATTTGAAAAAGGAGGTGCTCCTTTTGTGTTTTCCCCATTACTCTTTATTGATGCATATGCTCCTATGGGAAGGTGATTATGAGTGGAAAAGGAAATTAAATCTTAAATTTCAGGACAGTGAGAATAATGTTATCCCTGTACAAATGTGGACATACATTTGGGATCAGGATTGCTCCAATTCCAACTACATCTTGTTTTCCAATGTTGTAAGATATGGTATCTTAGAGTCATTGGGTGTAGCACCTAGATTCGGACTTTCTCCAGAAATCAGAAGTCTTATGCACCCAAAGGATGTACCAAGCTCTAAAGCAACACATAATTGGGCTGATTGGTTTCTACATTCTGAATACACTTTGATTAGGGCTTATGGAGCTAAGGTGGCACCTCATTGTCTACCCTTGTATGTCTCAAATAGGTTGGCTCTCATGGAGGTCATGTGGCAAATTGATGTCATGGATTATGAAATGTTTAGAAAAGGAAAAAAGGGAACTTTAATACATCCCCAGTGTACTTTTTCTTATTTCAATATCACTGCCCCTAAGGGGTATGAAAAGTTTGGAATTATGGTAAATAATCTCAAAATGCCTATCGATGACATTAGATTTTTTGATCCAGAAGTTTTTATGGCAGGAAGAAGAAGACAAAAGGGCTTAGGAATCATACATCATGAATTCTTCTATAGAGATGATGTGCTAAGAAATTTGACAAGTGATGAGGTTGTCATGGCTAGGAAAAGAGAATGGATGGCTATGACAAATCTTGAGGAGAAGATTATGAAAAGGAATACCTTCTACATCAATCCATATAATGTAATTGCAAATGCCTGGGAGAGGGCCTTTACTATGATAAGGGATTTTCAATCTGGTGAGTTTCAGGTGAAGTTAAAGGAGGTTGTAGACAAAGCCAAAATCCTCTTAGAACAACAATGACAGCAACAAGCTATGGATATCCCAAAACAACCTGTAGATGTTCAAGAGGTCAAGGAGGAACAAATGGAAGAACATGTGCCAGAAAATGTTATGAAAAAGAAAATGATGATGATCCCAGGATTAGGGAGTGTGATGAGTTTTGGGCTGATGATAAATTTGTGCAAACCAAAGAATTTTAGGAGTTTATGATTCAACAATGGAGTAAGGAAATAAAAGAGAGACTTGAATCAGCTCAAGTCAATGTTGATCCTTCTCATCAGGAGGAAGCTGAGAAAGTAGAGGAAGAGAAAATTAGGTCTGAAATTGCAGTTACAACTCCCACTGAAGCTCGAAGAATTGTTAAAGATAGTGGAATCATGTTGTTACCAGGATGTACTATCATTTCTATCATAGCATATGATGCAGTTAGGAGAGATCCTCAAGCTTTGATATCTGAAGATCAATTTGAGGATAAAGTATTTGGTTCTGAATATAGTCCAAAGTTGCATACTCTTGCAATTTGGTCTATGGCATCTAATACTAGTAAACATGAGGTTGCTAGGCCTATTGAAGAAGTTATTCATTCACTAGTGGTTAAGTGAGCTATTGACATAACTCCTATCCAGGCAGATGAGTTAACTGCACATGATGCAATGCCTAGTGTGGATATTGCACATATTTCTCAGAAAAAATATGAATCCTTGGTTAAGGAATATAATAAGGCCTTGAATGAGTTGAATCAAATGAGAGCCACTATTCAGGCTACTCAGAAAACAATGACTCAACCTTCTTCTTCTTCTTCATTTGATATATCTACACAATATAGGGAGACTTTGGCCCTAAGAATTGATGATTTGAAAGAAAAGTTGACTACTGAGAAGGAAAATGTCAAGCAAACCAAATTGGAAATAGTTAGGGTGGCCAATGAAATTTTTATGGATATGCTAAGGTATAGGGTCATGACCAATTTGGTCCATAGGGCTAATGATTTCTGGGCCACGTATAAGAATATTCATGAGGCAAATACAAAGTATCTACAAGTACAAGAGGTCTTTAGGAATGAATAGAATAATTGGATTGCTAGGGTAAATGCTTTGAAATAAATGATTCAAAAAATGAATGAGGACCCCGAGGCACCCACAAATATTCCTGGCATCTTGAAAACTATTGACTCAATAAATGAGGTAACTACTTTCCATGGAAAGTTAGGTATACAACTCCAGAGTAAATTGAAAATATTCAAGGAGATGGAGGAGCATGGAATACCTTAAATATTGAATCCAAAAGGAGAACTACATCCATTTGACACTTGGAAGATAGATTTGGGAGGAATGCTTGGAGTGGCTATGATGACCTTGTCTGTCATTGATTGCATCTTGCTCAATTCAAACATTGACACAATGGTGGAAATTGAATAAAAAATGCATATGTTTGTTAAGGAGGCTAGGATTTTAAGTGATGCAAGGTACTCTCAGTACATTACCAAGGTGTGGGATTTGTTGAATGTTAAATGGCTCACTAAGGAGGAATACAACACTTGGTTGGAGAAATACATAGAGTGAATCTATGTGTGGATCATTGAATAAGGAGAATAATGGACAAGAGAGGAATAATGCATAGCCTGAATGTGATATAGATTAGGATTTTTTTGTATAACATGGTAGAATATTATTCTCTCCTTAATTTCAAATGAACAACACATGGTGCTAATGTGGATTAACAAATTTTGACTCTTTTCTACTTTCCTTGCCTTGCTTTGTAAGTTTTGTTGTTTTGATTCTCTCACAGTTGGCATTTTGAACACATGGGGAATATCTTGTAACTGTTGTAACAAACTAATGATGTCTTTTGAGGTGGGACCTATTTTCCACAAAGAGTTTCAAGGTTAATTATGCCTCATGTTTATTTGCTCCACCTAAAGACTCAAGTATAACTAAAAGGGGAATATTGTTGCAAGCGGTCCAATGGGATCATGACATATGTGCTATCTGGTTTGAGGCTTGTTTTCTCCTTCATCTCTATAAGAAGGAATTTAGGACCAGTAGCACGGGAGTCAAATTTTTTTTGAGTTAATACTATTAGTTTGTCAAGATAATATGAAGCAAGTTTTAGAGTCTTTGTTTTAAGTTTCTTTTGGAGTTCATACTTTTGCATGTAAGACTGATAATGATATAGCATTTATAATATAGAGTAATATCATTTTCATGGTTATTGTCTCTCCTTGTATGTGTATTATGACTTATGATTGAAAGTAATCAAGTATTTCTTTCATTTGTCTCTATCATTACCTAATGGATGTTTAGTTTCATTCTTTCTTATTGATTCAATGAATTAATGTAAGTGCTTGTATGAGATTGATGACTTGTAAGAACTATGTGTTAGGATATTTGTAAGTGATAATCAAGAATGTCACAGAGGAATGTTGTAATGCAATATTTCCTGATGTTATAGGTGCTATCATCTAAATTGTTATCAGGTTATATAAAATGGTATTGACTCCATGCTTGGGATAAAGAAATTGGTTCATCCATAGTATTTGTGTTACACTTACAGTGTTGATTGAGTAAATACTCAATCTTTAAATCATAGAATCTCAAGGGAATATACTATCATTGTTGTTTTGCGTTCGAAATCTACACTCTCAACTCAATACATATAACATTGATATATAAGTTGCCAACTTATTTGATGCATATTATTGAGTGGTTCTATGAGAGATATCTATTATTGACAATGTATTTGATTTTAGTTGTGATAAGTATTTAAGTATACATTGTGGGATCACCCTCCTAGGTTTCATAGAGCCTGAATAGTAGGAAGAATTTTAGCAACCTATATTCGTTCGTTGGCCAATCCCTTTAGAATTACTAATAATTAAAAATGGTGAAATCCATAGGTATTTCTGGAGATCAGTTTGGTTCTTAAAAAATAACCAACACCTTGCATCACCCTTTTATATCACTCAATATGCCTCTTCAAAAGAATGTGTCTCTTTACAAAAGAGGTTGGCATTATTTATAATTGATTTAAGTTTATTTTTCATACATTAAGGGAGGTGACTAAGGGGTTCGTCCTTATATATATCTCCTTTAAATTCAGTGAGTAACTCTTCAAAGAATTTGACCAACATTATGGTGTAAAGGGGTCAACCAATTCAAAATTTATTTTATTTTCTATAAGACAAATAGGGTCGGCCCAAGTATATACCATAAATATTCATTTCAATTTATTTTCTAGTGCACCAACATGAAGATAGAAGTTGGCCAACATTCATAAATAACCATAAACTAGTCTTTTTGGTCTCTTGAACTTGTTTAATGATTCTAGTGGCCTTTGGCCTTATTTCCATTTCATCCACACGATGACAACCACACATATTTGACATCCTTTTCCTATATTCCCCTTTGACATCAATGACAATATTTCCAACACAAACACATGTTAGAATGAATGATTTTGAATAATCTCTTTTTCCTATAGCTTTCAACATGAAATGAAGATCTATTTTAATTTCTAAACATATAATTCTCACATAAATTATTTTTATCAATAGAATTATTAAAAAATATATCAGCTAATTTATACAAATGTGGGTGCCACAACATACACACATTTTTAGTTTTAATAGTTATATTGATAGAGTTACAAAATGTGAAGGAATTTTTCCTAAACTAAGTCCCAACTTGAGATCCTTTAGCTACCACCAAGTTCCCTCTTATTGATTTGGAACCAGAATCATTCAACTTCAATGTTGGGACTTAGTTTAGGCAATATCCTCTTCCATAGATTGTATGTCAATATGCCATGTACCTAAAGTCGTGTTACCCCTTGGGAGGTCTCATGCCTTCCCTATACTAATAGGTGGTCATGTTTGGAAGCCACATTCGGGGCATGTCTTATCTAGTGTTATATGTACTTACATAGGTGTATCTGGTCATCAAGGCCACATCACTAGTTTCATTTTGTCGACACTACAGGAAAAGTTATATACCTTCACGATTATCTCCAACCCATATGCTTTCCATGCCTATCATTCAATATGCCTTGTTTATTTTTCACATGATGTATTTATGAAATTCATTTATATGATATATCACACACTTTGCTTACATCTACTTTTCATGTACTAATCCCTCTCCTCCAACTCCTTGCATCCAATAGTCGATGCACTCAATTGAAAGGGAAAATTGTTTGTCACTATTTCTTAAGTCTCGATCACATAGCATGGGAGTTCCCAATATGTCATACTATTCTAACATTCTACTTAAACATCATCTAATTGAATGATCGAATAATCAATAGTAATTTTACACTTCATCTACACCAAAAACAATAAATATTTATCCTATTCTTATCAAACGCCATGTAACAATGCCTGATTTGCCACAGCACTTCACGTGCAGAGGAAACATTCTGCGCCGCCTCTCCCCACAGGCAAACCACTTCCCCTGCAGAGGAAACATTCTACGCCGCCTCTCTCTATCTCATTTATGTAGACCCATTTTGTTGTCATGCTTGTAATCAGCAAAGAACAGTTCTCACGACACAACTTGCTTCCCGGGTACAATGTCATTCGATCAGACAGCTGCCTGCACATTTATTGCAATAGATATTTTCTCGCAGGAATCGCTAGAATTCTAATTAATTGCCAAGGCCATTTCAATCAGACAGCTGGAGTTTGAACTTTGAATTAAAATGAAAGTGATATCGTAGTAGTTACAGTCAAATCGAAGATGAGGAACGTAGAGACTCCACACCAACCTAAGAAACCAAATATTTTTAAATTCTATTCAGTCTACACTCTGACTCTTCCTTACGTATTCTGAGACAAAGACTGGGAGAAGTTACCAAATCTACTGCGGCCGCTTATTTTGAAAATTGAATGGCTATATGACTACATCGATTGTTTGATTTGCTCTCTAACTTGACTTGGAATTGTTCATCACTATATTTGGTATGTTGACCTGCGAATATGTCAATCTCCATTGCAAATCGTGCCCCGTGTGTTCCCATCCCCATCTGTTCCATCCCCTTCTTATGGGAAAGCATTGTTCAAAGTATACTAGAAATTTTGTCTCTTATTTTAAGATAACGTTATCCCATCATTTATGACTAGTTCATTTTCAAAATTTTCACATTCGTTGATAATTGGTGTTCTTATGGTGTCTTTCAAATCAATCGTCATTTGAGCATGCTTGAAGGTTGTCGTTTTGAAAGTCTCATTGTCATTGGTTAAATCATGCCCTATTTTGGCAATTTGTCAAACTTAATCAATAAATCCCAAGTTTAGTTGGTTAAAATAGGCTGGTGATGTCAATTCCAACATCAATATCAGATGGAAAATTATCTTATGCATATTTCAAACTATGCTCAAAAGTAGCCTTGTGCATTGGTGAAAAACGTGAGAACAATTAAATTCTGAAAAAATATGAGATTTTGGAAAAGTATGACTTAGTGGGATGTTCCTAAGAATATTCCAAGCAATGTGGCTAGTTTTTGTAGCAACCTACTTGTTGGTTCGGGAGAATTTAAAGTTTCAATTTTTCTGACCAAATTTCGGAAATCACTAAAATCAAAGATCTAACTGTTTGAAACAAAATTATTTTTTTGGATTTCGGTCATCATTGTGTTTTCATCATCTTGACAAAATTTCAAGGCAAAATTCTTTACCAATCGAGAGTTATGCATGTTCCGTGTTAAGGGTGATCAAGATTTTCATTGGAAAAGTATGTGAAATTATTTTAAAGTTTTTCCAAAGTTTTAAATATTCATTAAAAGGAGTTTTTTTGAGCATTTAAATGTCTTATTTGGTTTATGGCAATGTTGAGTGAGTTTTCATATGCACAACCTTCACTAATGCTACCTTGCTAGTAAAATCAAAACTTCAAAACTCCTTTGTTGCTCTTATACTCACATTTGTTAAAATTCTAACATTTTATTGCTAGCTTGCTCACATTTTCGAAAACCCTAACTCTCTAATGCTCTCATGCTCACATTTTTGAAAATCCTAACCTTTTATTGCTAGCTTGCTCATATTTTTGAAAATTGTAACTCTTTAATGCTCTTATGCTCACTTTTTCAAAAATCCTAACCTATTATTGCTAGCTTGGTCACATTTTCGAAAATCCTAACCTTCTAATACTACCTTGCTCACATTTTGGAAAATCCTAACCTATTTGTTGCTAGCATGCTCACTTTTTTGAAAACCCTAACCTCACTATTGCTACTATGCTCACATAATTGAAAATCCTAACCTCTTTGTTGCTAGCATGTTAGCCGATTCAAACTTCAAAACATGAGCTTTTTAGAGGAAGGAAAGGAAGCAATTATAGTCAATGCAATTTGCAGGTGAAAGTTATGCATGCCATATCTGCAGAACATGCATTAATGGGTTTGTTTAAAGGATTTCAATGAAATATGGCTACTTGAAATGCCACAATTGTAGAATATGCATTAAATTAATTTATTTGAAAACTCTCAAGAAAATGCAATTGTGTTGGGCATTGGAAAATAATTTAAACAATATTTTTTTCAATTTTACATAGTTTTAGTAAAACTATGATATTCTTTTCATTTCCCAATGAAATTTTAAAATTCAAAACATTTTGGAAAGAAGAATAGAAGAGCAAAACCCAAAAATGTTTTGAAGAAATTATGAGAGCTTTATGAGAAGATCAATGCACAAATCTAGTGTGAAGAAGAATGTGTGATTCATTTGCAAGCACACAAATTGTTTGACAGAATGCCTCAATGATATGTTGTCTTATGGGATGCAATAGGCACAAATTATCATTTGAAAGTGATTCCCTTACGCATGAAGAAATGGAAAATTCGGTAAATGAATTACTAAATGGTATATTGGAGGAAATCATGAGTTTCTTGCTCCAAGAATTAAGGTGACAGTGTATTATATGGGAAAATTGAAGAAAAATGGGAAAGTATCATTTTTGCAAAGGGTATTGAAAACCCAGAATACTGAGAGGAGGGGGGTGAATCAGTATTCTATTAAATCATTTAGACATTAGCCATCCAATTATCAAAACATATTCAACTACAATAATGAATGAAAGAATTAAAAATCCACAAAATTATATAACACATGAACAGCAGGATTTTTACATGGAAAACCTAAAATGAGAAAAACCATGATGAGGTTAGCTCACAATATATTATATCTGGATAAAGTTTATTACAAAAAAAATTCACTACATGTGGACTCACTATCCACAAAGAATAAGATATAAGAAAGAAGGGGTGGCTCATAGCCTATTGAACTATTACAATTGCATCTACAACGTGTTGGATTACAATACCAATGAAGTACAAAATCATCTTTGCACCAATCTGGATCAATGCACTGCTTTGCTCTGAATTCACACAATTTGCACAACTCTGATCACATTCACATCACACACATGTAGGTGGAACATTATACATGCCATCTATCACACATCACTCTCACATCATCATCAAAACACCAAAAAAAAATCATATATATATCCATATCAAGTGTAATATCAATTAGGTCGACCTAATTGGATGTAACACAAAATTTGAACTTGTCATCCTCAAAAAATTTCATCAATGTCTTGTGCCTTAATTCAAAATTCAAATTACCTCAAGATAGGTCAGGATGGACCCAATATAGGTCTTACATAAGATTGCAATACATATTAATCCTTCAAACATGTTAGGTCGGCCCCAAACAAGACATAAAGACATAAACCTTCATATGTTACCCAATTCGCCACACCTGGAACTCAAAACATGATCCCATTTGGAATTCCTATTCAAGTGACATCTAACAGCTTGTATTCAACATTGCAACACAAAATAATCATCTGCAAAGGAATGCAGAATCTCCCACACTAAAAATTTGTTACAAGAAATGAATACAATATATAGAATTAAACTCTATCATTCATATCTTTTAGGAAAATTCACTAAACAATAAAAACTCTTTGATTTAGATGCATATAATGATCACTAAAAAAAATTTAGAATCACAAAGTGATACCTTGATTTGTGGTGGAGTACGGATCCAAAAACTGATGCACTAAACCATTGTACTGGCAGATTTGATAATTAGGCATTTTTCTATGTAGCTATCCTTTCTGAACCAATTTATCTTGTACAAATGTCTTCAAAATCACTTTTAAATCATACTAGAATGATCCACAACAATGTTGACATCAATGACAACACTAGATCATACAAAATATACATGCCATGCTCATGTTATCGAACAAAATCATTAATGACAATCTTCCAACGAAAGGGGTGATGATGATTTATATTTGAAGTTACATTTATGTACCAAATTCATATGGTTCAAATGAATATTACTTTTGGTTGTCCTTAGAAGGCTTAGCAAGTTTTATGGACCAACATTCACTATTTAAGGGTGTGTGTGGGAAAACTTGGTTGATTCCAAATTCTTCATGATGGTCAAGGCTATCCTTATAGATGGATCATATACATGGGTTGTGGTATACTAGCATTCTAACTTATAGTCATGGTGCTTTCATGTGACAACTAAGGATCTTTTGGGAGATGTTATTAATGATCTCAATTCAAGACATGGTCAAATCCACAATTTTAGTGATGAATCAAAAGGATTGAAGGTTGTTGATTCATTGATCACATTGATAGAGATGTTTCAATATGTGAGTATGCTTCGTGGTGTGATCAAAATTTGTGCATCTCATACAATGCAAATTGCTAGTTTTTGTGTGAACACCTTGACATAACTTATAACTCAAAGGTTACAAGTTCCTAGTTATCTCTTTGTAAAAGTGACCTATGTCACTTATTGTAACAAAAATTTAGAAAGTGAACTCTATTTCTAGACAAGTGATGTAAAATGTAACTATTAGTGAATGAATTGGCCCCTTTGACAAATATGATGATAATAATAACTCTCCTACCTAATAAGCACTAGCACTAATTCATTAATAGCTCTAGAAAGGACACAATGGCATTTGTGGCTTTCCTCTGAATTGAGAGGTACAACTCCCTCATGCAAATTAAATAAAAGATAAGTAGCTTTTAACCAGAAAGCAATAAGGCAACTGACATTAATCCATAAATATGTGATTAATGTGAAATAAATCCTAATGGATCATCAATTAGACAGCTCAAAGACTGTACTTAATTAATGACGAAATCTAGTATAAGCATGAAACAAAATATTTCATAATTGCAATGGAAGAAATAAATGTAGTCGAATAAATCTTGCATAGAAAATGTATTCTATTTCGCACCTGACTCACAGGTCAGTACGATCAACATTACATTACATTTACAACACATAGATTGAAAGTCACTGCAATTAGAAATAAATCAACAATATATTATATCCAGATTAGTATATTACACAAACGCTCACTGCAGGTGGACTCACTATCCACAAAGAATAAGATATAAGAAATAAGGGGTGCCTCATAGCCTATTAAACTATTACAATTGCATCTATAATATGTTGGATTACAGTTCTAATGAAGTACAAAATAATCTTTGCACCGATCTAGATCAATGTACTACTCTACTCTTAATTCACACAATTTGCACAACTCTGATCACATTCGCATCACACACATGTAGGTGGAACACTATACATGTCATCTATCACACATCATCATCAAAACACCATAAAAAAACTCCTATATATATCCATATCAAGTGTAACATCAATTAGGTCAGCCTAATTGGATGTAACACAAAATTTGAACTCATCGTCCTCAAAACATTTCATCAATGTCTTGCGCCTTAATTCAAAAATTCAAATTACCTCAAGATAGGTCGAGATGGACCCTATATAGGTCTTACATAAGATTGCAACACATATTAATCCTTCAAACATGTTAGGTCGACCCCAAATAAGACCTAAAGACAAAAACCTTCATCTGTTTGCCCGATTCGCCACATGTGGAACTCAAAAAATGATCACATTTGGAATTCCTATCAACTGACATCTAATAGATTTTATTCAACATCCCAACACAAAATAATCATCCACAAAGGAATGAAAAATCTCCCACACTAACAATCTGTTACAGGAAATGGCTGCAATATACAAAATTAAACTCTATCATTCATATCTTCTAGGAAACTTCACTAAACAATTAAACTCTTGGATTTAGATGCATTTGATGATCACCAAAAAACTGTTAGAATCACAAAGTGATATCTCTATTTGCAGTGGAGTGGGCATCCAAAAACTAATGCACTAGACCATTGTATTGGCATATTTGATGCTTAGGAATTTTTCTATGTAGCTATCTTTTCCAGACGAACTTATCTTGTACAAATGTCTTCAAAAGCAATTTTAAATCATACTAGAATGATCCATAGCAATGTTGACATCAATGACAACACTGGGTCGTGCAAAATATGCATACCATGCTCATGTCGGAAAGCATCATCAATGTCAATCTTCCAACAAAGGGGTGATGATTTTATATCTGAAAGTTACATTTATGTGCCAAATTCATATGGTTCAAATGAATATTACTTTGTGGTTGTCCTTAGAAGGCTTAGCAAGCTTGATGGACCAAAATTCACTATTTAAGGGTGTGAGTGTGGGAAAACTTGGTTGATTCCAAATTCTTCATGATGGTCAAGGCTATCCTTATAGATGGATCATATACATGGGTTGTGGTATACTAGCATTCTAACTTATAGTCGTGGTGCTTTCATGTGACAACTAAGGATCTTTTGGGAGATGTTAAATTAATGATCTCAATTCAAGACATGGTCAAATCAACAATTTTAGTGATGAATCAAAAGGATTGAAGGTTGTTGATTCATTGATCACATTGATAGAGATGTTTCAATATGTGAGTATGCTTCGTGGTGTGATCAAAATTTGTGCATCTCATAAAATGCAAATTGTTAGTTTTTGTGTGAACACCTTGACATAACTTATAACTCAAAGGTTACAAGTTCCTAGTTATCTCTTTGTAAAAGTGACCTATGTCACTTATTGTAACAAAAATTTAGAAAGTGAACTCTATTTCTAGACAAGTGATGTAAAATGTAACTATTAGTGAATGAATTGGCCCCTTTGACAAATATGACGATAATAATAACTCTCATGCCTGATAAGCACTAGCACTAATTCATTAATAGCTCTAGAAAGGACACAATGGCATTTGTGGTTTTCCTCTGAATTGAGAGGTACAACTCCCTCATGCAAATTAAATAAAAGATAAGTAGCTTTTAACCAGAAAGCAATAAGGCAACTGACATTAATCCATAAATATGTGATTAATGTGAAATAAATCCTAATGGATCATCAATTAGACAGCTCAAAGACTGTACTTAATTAATGACGAAATCTAGTATAAGCATGAAACAAAATATTTCATAATTGCAATGGAAGAAATAAATGTAGTCGAATAAATCTTGCATAGAAAATGTATTCTATTTCGCACCTGACTCACAGGTCAGTACGATCAACATTACATTACATTTACAACACATAGATTGAAAGTCACTGCAATTAGAAATAAATCAACAAAGTAAACCCTAAGTGTTTCTTCCTCAATTACAACACAGTATAATTTTTCAGAGATTGAACCTTCGTTGAATGACCCTTTCGACTAGATATAGGGGTTGTATTCCTCTCTTGACAGTTACCGATTGGTTGTGGTAACATCTTCTTTATGCCTAACTGTCTTTCTTGAAAATCGATGGCCAAAATAATAAATAACCAACATGATTATATTGCCAATGAAAAGACCTCAAACAATTCATGAGCATTTCTTGATTTAACTCTCACCTCATGGCCATCGATTCTAGAGCGGTTCTCATACCTCACCAATTGGGTATTAAACAACTGTCACACATGCAAGTTTCCCCATAAGGAGATAAATTGGGAATGTAACTTAAATTCCATCATATCAACCATTAATTAAGACCACTTCAACATCCTATCATCTTGATTGTTCTTGGTTAACATGTCTCCCCAACTTGAACTATAACTTCAAAAGGAACAACCTCACTTCACCATCCTATACGTATAAAACATGGGTAGCACTCAAAGTGATGGTGTATCCATGAATGATTTTTTCACCATTGAAGAGATCGAGTTAGCCCTCATTTTAGGTGACTATATGATCAATTAAAGGAGGTCTTCATAGTTGAAAGTGAGATTTAGGAGGTGTTGTACAACATATTAGGAGATACCTTTCTGAATCAGGATCATGTGCACAATGCAACACTCTTGGAGCACTTTGTCTACATCATAATCCCCACCTCTGAACATTGTGGTTGGGGGATGAGGGCAGTAGAATGATTGGTGAGACCAAAATACCTTCATCAAGTGAACATAGCCATTGTTGGACTTAGTAGCTATCCATGGAGCAGGCTAATAGGTAATGCCTTTTTCATTGCTTCTATTCCTCAAAATGAAGCCCTGGAAGAAGCAGTAACTCTCTTGCACACAAGGCTTGTGAGGAACAACATGGGACTGTTTACCCAGTTTCTATAGTCACATGAGAATCTACTCACCTACTCAAATAGAGTGTCTCCAAGTGGTTGTAGAAGCAATCCATGTGTTGGTGTTCACCCTTTGTTCCTAAAAATAATTTATTGTTTTGATATTATATAGTTCCCCATTTCTATGTAATCGATAAAAATTTTGTATTTCCAACAGTACACACACACACACACACATATATATATATGTAATAAGGTATAACATTTTAGTACTAGTGTTGATTTTTTGTATCCTGAGCAATTGTGTCTTGATTTAGGTTAATTTTTCTAAATGTGGATGGAATTTTCTTTATTCAACTATGCATAAATGGCTTCGTTTGCACTTTAAAATGATTATTTGTATGATGGCCACTTAATTTCTTTAAAAAAATGCACTCTAGTGGTAATGTGGAGACTTCGTAGAACTATACAAATTGTTGTTGTAGTTATAGGGGTCACTTGGATTCTCGCCTAGCGTAGAAAAACTTAAAACAAGGTTATTAGTGATCTTTTTGACAAGTTCATAAACTTTAGGTACAGACCGCTCACCTTTTAGAAGGACTTCAAAACATGTGGCAAGTTACAACAAAACCCCAAAATATCAGTTGACTTAAAAGACGACGAAAGAAAGAATTGTGGCAGTAAAATGGTTAGTTAGACGAAATGGTTAAAACACTGCCCAATTTAGAAATATTCAATAAAACACCACCCAGGTAAAGACTTAGCCAAAATTGAATATAACCTGGGTGTTATTTTACAAAGAGGGGTCCAAATTTTGGACAACAGTAACCAAACAAGGTTATTATTTTCAAAACCATCATATTTCAAAAAGGTAGTTAGGAGGTAATTATAAAATGGTTACTAGGTACTAGTTACAATTAGTTATCAAGAAGAATCCTATAAATGTAAGGATTTTTTATTGTAAAGGGGGGAATTTTATAGAGGGGAAACTTTGGAGGAATTTTCATAGACTTTTTTATGACTTTTGTCTTTACACATTGCTAGACTTAGTAGCTATCCGTGGAGCAGGCTAGTAGGTAATGCCTTTTGCATTGCTTTTATTCCTTAGAATGAAGCCCTAGAAGAAGTAGTAACTCTCTTGCACACAAGGCTTGTGAGGAACAACATGGGACTATTTGCCTAGTTTCTACAGTCGCATGAGAATCTGCTCTCACCTACCCAAATAGAGCATCTCCAAGTGGTTGTAGAAGCAATCCATGTGTTGGTGTTCACCCTCTATTCCTGAAAAGAATTTATTTTTTAATATTATCTAGTTCCCCATTTCTATGTAATCGATAGAAATTTTGTATTTCCGGCAGTACACACACACACACACACACACAAACATATATATATATATAAAGTATAGCATTTTAGTACTTTTGGTGTTGATTTTTTGTATCCTAAGCAATTGTGTCTTGATTCGGGTTTAATTTTGCTAAATGTGGATGGAATTTTCTTTATTCAACTATGCATAAATGGCTTTGTTTGCACTTTAAAATGATAATTTTTATGATGGCCACATAATTTCTTTAAAAAAATGCACTCTAGTGGTAATGTGGAGACTTCATAGAACTATACAAATCATCATTGTAGTTAAAGGGGTCACTTGAATTCTCGCTTAGCTTAGAAAAAATTAAAACAAGGTTATTAGCTATCTTTTTGACAAGTTCATAAACTTTAGGTACAGACCGCTCACCTTTTAGAAGGACTTCAAAACATGTGGCAAGTTACGACAAAACCCCAAAATATTGCTTGACTTAAAAGACAATGAAAGAGAGAATTGTGGCGGTAAAATGGTTAGTTAGACGAAATGGTTAAAACACTGCCCAAGTTAGAAATATTCAATAAAACACCACCCGGGTAAAGACTTAGCCAAAATTAAATATAGCCTGGGTGTCAGTTTACAAAGAGGGGTCCAAATTTTGAACAATAACCAAACAAGGTTATTATTTTCAAAACCATCATATTTCAAAAAGGTAGTTAGGAGGTAATTATAAAATGGTTACTAGGTACTAGTTACAATTAGTTATCAAGAAGAATCCTATAAATGTAAGGATTTTTTATTGTAAAGGGGGGAATTTTATAGAGGGGAAACTTTGGAGGAATTTTCATAGACTTTTTTATGACTTTTGTCTTTACACATTGCTAGACTTAGTAGCTATCCATGGAGCAGGCTAGTAGGTAATGCCTTTTGCATTGCTTCTATTCCTCAGAATGAAGCCCTGGAAGAAGCAGTAACTCTCTTGCACATAAGACTTGTGAGGAACAACATGGGACTATTTTCCTAGTTTTTATAGTCACATGAGAATCTTCTCTCACCTACTCAAATATTATCTAGTTCCCCATTTCTATGTAATCGATAGAAATTTTGTATTTCCAGCAGTACACACACACACACACAGACATATATATATATATATATAAAGTATAACATTTTAGTACTTTTGGTGTTGATTTTTTGTATCTTGAGCAATTGTGTGTTGATTCAAGTTTAATTTTGCTAAATGTGGATGGAATTTTCTTTATTCAACTATGCATAAATGGCTTCGTTTGCACTTTAAAATGATAATTTGTATGATGGCCACTTAATTTCTTAAAAAAAATGCACTATGGTGGTAATGTGGAGACTTCATAGAACTATACAAATTGTCGTTGTAGTTATAGGGGTCACTTGAATTCCCACTTAGCTTAGAAAAACTTAAAACAAGATTATTAGTAGTCTTTTTGACAAGTTCATAAACTTTAGGTATAGATCACTCACCTTTAAGAAGAAGGACTTCAAAACATGTGGCGAGTTATGACAAAACCCCAAAATATAACTTGACTTAAAAGACGACAAAATAAATAATTGTGGCGGTAAAATGGTTAGTTAGACGAAATGGTTAAAACATTGTCCAAGTTAGAAATATTCAATAAAACACCACCTGGGTAAAGAATTGGCCAAAATTAAATATAGCCTGGGTGTCAGCTTACAAAGAGGGGTCCAAATTTTGGACAACAATAACCAAACAAGGTTATTATTTTCAAAACCATCATATTTCAAAAAGGTAGTTAGGAGGTAATTATAAAATGGTTACTAGGTACTAGTTACAATTAGTTATCAAGAAGAATCCTATAAATGTAAGGATTTTTTATTGTAAAGGGGGGAATTTTATAGAGGGGAAACTCTAGAGGAATTTTCATAGACTTTTTTATGACTTTTGTCTTTACACATTGCTGGACTTAGTAGCTATCCATGGAGTAGGATAATAGGTAATTCCTTTTGCATTCTTTCTATTCCTCAGAATGAAGCCCTGGAAGAAGCAGTAACTCTCTTGCACACAAGGCTTGTGAGGAACAACATGGGACTATTTTCCTAGTTTTTGCAGTCGCATGAGAATTTGCTCTCACCTACTTAAATAGAGCGTCTCCAAGTGGTTGTAGAAGAAATCCATGTGTTGGTGTTCACCCTCTATTCCTGAAAAGAATTTATTGTTTTGATATTATCTAGTTCCCCGTTTCTATGTAATCGATAGAAATTTTGTATTTCCAGTAGTACACACACACACACACATATATATATAATAAAGTATAGCATTTTAGTACTTCTGGTGTTGATTTTTTGTATCCTGAGCAATTGTGTCTTGATTCTAGTTTAATTTAGCTAAATGTGGATGGAATTTTCTTTATTCAACAATGCATAAATTAATTCATTTGCACTTTAAAATGATAATTTATATTATGGCCACTTAATTTCTTAAAAAAAATTCACTCTGGTGGTAATGTGGAGACTTCATAGATCTATACAAATCATCATTGTAGTTATAGGGGTCATTCAGATTCCCGCTCAACTTTGAAAAACTTAAAACAAGGTTATTAGCTATCTTTTTGACAAGTTCATAAACTTTAGGTACAAACTGCTCACCTTTTAGAAGAATGACTTTAGAACATGTGGCGAGTTATGACAAAACCCCAAAATACTGCCTGACTTAAAAGACGATGAAAGAAAGAATTGTGGTAGTAAAATGGTTAGTTAGACGAAATGGTTAAAACACTGCCCAAGTTAGAAATATTCAATAAAACACCACCCTAGTAAAGACTTAGCCAAAATGAAATATAGTCTGGGTGTCGGTTTATGAGGGGTCCAAATTTTGGACAACAGTAACCAAACAAGGTTATTATTTTCAAAACCATCATATTTCAAAAAGGTAGTTAGGAGGTAATTATAAAATAGTTACTAGGTACTAGTTACAATTAGTTATCAAGAAGAATCCTATAAATGTAAGGATTTTTTATTGTAAAGGGGGGAATTTTATAGAGGGAAAACTTTGGAGGAATTTTCATAGACCTGTTTATGAATTTTGTCTTTACACATTATATAGAAAGGGTTTCTAAGATTGTAAAATTTCATAAATATAATATGAAATACTTTTCGCTCATATGTTTTGAATGTATTTCTAAGTTATTATTACTAGTTTTTCCATGATGAATACCGCTACCTGGACTAGCCCTACAAAATCACCAAAGATGCCATCAAAGTTATAATAGGCCTATGGGTATAGGGAGAAGTCCCTACCAAATAAATCCATCAAGAATGCAAAGGTTACATGATTAACCAAAGTGAAATTTGACTATCGAAGCCTCAATGTCACTAAAATAACCAATCTGACAATCAAGTATGCCACCATGGGCACTTCTTACAAGGTATAATACACAAATTGGGAGGATTCAAGTACCACCACCGCAATTCATGTAGGCTATAAAATGGTCACGAAGGGGAAGGATATTGACCTATGTGAGGTCTTATGGCTGGAGCTCCTAGAAAATATTCCAAGGATAAAACAATCTCACTACTAATCCAAGTATTGGACACTATTAATCTACCTCACTTTTTACTTAATGTAAGAACTCCCCACCTTTGTGAGAAAATTTTGGGATACTAGTTGTTCGATTGTGATCCAAATTCAAGATCACATAAAGTGATGGGGGTTGAATAGTCTCAATATTTTTACCCTATGTTTTCCTTTTTATTTTATCTTTATTTCCTTCTTGTCACTTTTTTGTCACACGAAGTATCGATATTTGATATAATTTCAAGGAAATTAAAACTATTAGAAAATACAGTATCTATGGAAATACTAATTAACTTGTGGTTGAAAAGGTAGGAAATAATTAAATGAAGTTGTTAAAGTTGTTAGGGATGTGGATGGATGAGGAGCAAGGAGCTACAATTTAATAATCTATAGGCTATTTTTGATAGAATTCTATTTAATTTGTTATACGGTCAGCGGCCATCTTTCGTTGTATATCAAACATATTTGGTTTGTTGGCCATAGGCTGAAACAAACCAAAACAAACCTTATTAGTTCTTGCTAGTATAAATATGTGTATTTTGAAAAACTTGATATAGAAATATAATATAATATAAGAACATACTATTTTTTTGAATCATATCTTCGAGTTGTTGATGCATGTGCATGATTAGTGTGGTGTAGAGCAGCATTTTCATTTCATCACCAAACAACCAAGGAGGAAAGGCCCACTCCTTGTGTTGTCCAATGATCTTTTCCAGTTTAGTTTTAGTGTGGTAATATGTTTGATTTAATTTTAATCATTTTCCTTTCACAAGTTTGGTTATTTAAATCTGATTGCAATTCAGTTTTGGGTTGATTTCTTATCAGTTATCTACAATTATGTTTCTAAATCATTGTGTGGGAATTAATACTTTGATCTAATTCATTACCGTTGGTGCATAATCTATAAAGCTTCTTTATTTTTTTCATTACACAGTTTTTTTATTGTACAATCTATTATTGTAGAGTTCCTAGCATAGTTCCTGTCACAAATAGGAACAGTGAAAGATAAACTAGATTTCTAATTAGATAATTTCTTTGTGTGTATTAGTTGCATCCATCCCCACTTTATTCATTGTTTTCAGCACTTAGGTAGACTACCACAACACCTTTCACAAGTTTATGATCCTTGGATTGACATTTAAGGAACAAACTAATGAAACTACTAAAAAATTCTTGAGGATTGATCTAAGTATATTTACTAATTTAATAGAATTACATGGATAGTTTATCTTCAATGTCAATCCACAGTTTTGTCCAAAAATTTTGGTATTGTTGCCAAGGAATGGTGTTAAAGGCCTGCTAGTCTAGTGAATTAAGCTAGGACTAGTGTGCTAAGGTGAAAGTCTACATGACCATCAACCTTGCCTGGGTAATTAACCTTAGTGTGCTCTATTATAAATCATATAAATGCATGTATCATATAGGGACCGTAAAGGAAGAAATTTGTTAAGAAGGATAAGGGAAATATTTCACAACAAGAAAACTCACAAAATGAATTAAAACCATTAGTTGTGCACACCCCATCTAAGAAACAGTTAGTTGAACCAGATATTGAGTGATGTGGCATTGAGTCCACGACTATCAAGTCTCCTTCTAGTACCCATCAAGAGTCATTTGAAGAACTGTCTTAAAGGATTGCTAAATTATTTTGAGAATCTTACAAAATTTGGAGTGGGAAGACCCCAAGTGACCTTCAGCCATTCACAAATTTTTTCACTCCTTGGGCATTTGGAACTATGGACAACAACAACAATAACGAGAACAATGAGAGAGCATTGGCCAACAACCCTGTTACTTTGATTTTCCCATTGCACATCCAGAAGAGGATTCCCCTATGAAGAACATACCGTAGTCAAATTTTCTTATCTTTCAAGGTATTTCTATGGAAGACCCCGATATGTTCCTTTTTAAATTTGTCATTTTGTGTCATAGTTATGATTATCATATGGAAGCACAAAAGTTGAAACTGTTCCTGGCTACTCTAAAGGATGCAACATTGAGGTGGTTTATGGGACTAGGACACAAAACCATTCATAGTTGGGATGATATGAAGACAAAATTCTTGGAAAAATACCAAGAATACTGTAGGACCACGGAAACATGAGATGAGATATTCCACATCATGCAATGTGAGGAAGAAACTTTAGAAGATTATTTAGAGTGTTTCATATTTAGTCTACAAAGAACCAGACACATAGGATTGACCCATGACACTATAAAAGTGCTCTTCCTTAGGGGATTAGAGATGAATATTTTTATACTTTAAATCTTATGGGTGGAGGAGATATTTATAAAATAA
>VDFB02291942.1:0-28731 GCA_007258455.2 Sequoia sempervirens
GGATACATCTCTCACTCTAGTAGAGAATTTGAAACTTCTATTGGAATCATTTAAGGAGTATGCCTCCAAACTTGTTGAGAATACAAGACAAGAGGTTGATGAGAAAATATCAGAGAAAGGGATTTTGGCACTTCATGATAAGAGTGCTTTGGAACACACCAATGTGGAAAAGAACCTAGAAGTTGAGTAGGCTTGTGAGTCTGAAGAAAATACTATATTTTCTTACTACATAAAGTGGTTAGATTCCACCTAGATTATCAAAGATCTCATGGAATCCATTGAGTCCTAGTTGACAGCTATTTCTAGTACTTATAGTGCATCTAAAGACAAAGACAAAACAACTTGGAATGCTATCTCTACTCATAGAGAAAAATTATTTATTCTACAGAAGTATAAGGAATATATCATCAGAAGATTTAGTTAGCTAGGTGACCTTGTGAGAATGGAGTACACTCTATTTGCCAATGCTTTGGAAAATGAGATAAGTTATATAAGATCAATCTAACTCCTAGTACTCTAGATGATGCAGAAGAAAGTTTGGTGGAATTGGAATCTCTAAACATAATGTTGATATCTGCTAAGAAGAGTTGGGAGAATGGTAAGATAGATTGGAGGTGTATACTCAAGGAGCTTCAATGCTTGCCTTCCTCTGGGTAATGTTTTTTAGTATTCATATTTTTGGACCGCCCTTTGTCCTTGATGTCAAAGGGGGAGTGAAGGTCATGAAGAGAAAAGGAGAGTGTGCTATACATAGGAGATTCTTTTGGCACATGTTTCCATCAATGGCAAAGGGGGAGATTGTTGGAAGAATGAAGAAGAATATCTCATTTTGTAGCCTCTTTGTTGTCATTGATGTCACTATGTTATATGCGTTGCAACTGCAAGGTTAAGTTCAAGTTTGATTTGGTATTTTGAACCGGTATATGAACTAGTATGCAGTTATTATTCTTTATTATTTTGGTCTGTAATCCTCCACTGATGATTATCATTGCTTGTGGTTTTAGGAAATGGTTTTTGGATATTGGAAGCTTTTAAGTTCAAAATCTCATGTGCATAGGTGCTTGTATGGCATGTTGGCATTACTTTGTTTTTTCATTTTGCTATTAGGTCTATCTTTGGTTGACCTAATGTATAGTTGATGATATCATGAATTAATTTTGTGTTGTGGATGTATGTGTGACCTATCTTAGGTCCATGCCAACATGTTGTATCATGCTACACACTTGAATTGTTTTTGGAAAGTTTTTGCACATGCTTGAAGCTAACAGTTGATCTTTTTTGTGAATAAGGGTTGCATCTAATTAGGCCGAACTAATTGATGCTCGTGGATGAATTAGATATATATGTTGGATAGTTTTGAGATTGTTCGTATGAATAATAAGTGTGAAGAAGACAAGTATGTGAAGATGATGAAGTGTGCAAAGTTAGTTTACTGAGCATCAAAGGAACTAAATCAACACTTGTTAGGTGTATCTTTTTCAGTTCATTTTTTTACTGTAAGCCATTTTGTTATTGTATCTTTGTAGGAAGTGACCCTCCCATTTTGGAAGGTGAGTCTTGGCAGTGAGCCACCCTATGTAATATCTTATAACTAGTTATACTATATTGTGAGCTAATCCTCACCGTGGTTTTTCCCATTTTGGGTTTTCTTCCTAAAAATCTTGGTGTTCATGTGTTGTGTGTTTTTATGCTATGTTAATTCTCTTGATCATTGTTACTTTTATATGCATTGGAGTAATTGGATGGTGTTTGTTCAATAAGTTTAAGAAGATACTGATTCATTTCCCCCTCTCAGTATCTTGGGTATTCAACACATTTAGCCCCCACTTTAGTGAGAGGATGAACTTGCTTCTAACTCACATTAAAGTAGCCAACCACACAATCAAGAGGGGTTCAAATGTTCAAATTCTAGTGAGATAGGTTGATAATAATCAAGAGGGTGGCCAAGCCCCTAGGATCAAGATCATAGGAAAACCAGCATAGGCACAAAGGAACACACATGCAGATGATATATGAAGTCATAACCAGATAACAAACATACACCATCAAAGATGAAAAAAGGAAAAAGGAAAAATTAAAAAATAAAAATGAAAAATACAATGGATACAGCTTTGACTGCCTGTCCAACATGTTGTGGACCAGGTCTAGGCTATTTTTCCAAAGGAGGTTTACAAGTGGAAAGCGTTGGACACTATGAAAACAAAGTGCATGCTCACAAGGGCTAGTGAAGCTAATTGTCCACTAGGTGAGCCCCAAAAGTTCCATATCAAACTCATACCCCCATGACTATGATAAGGAAAAAAGAAAGAAAATGAAAGCTCACAAGGGCTAGTGAAGATAGTTGTTCACTAGGTGAGCCCTAGGGGACCATATCAAATCCATACCTTCATGAATTTAATAAGGCACAAAAATAAAAATGCAACAGGAAAGAGAGATGTTCAAAGGGATTTTTCTTAGTTCATTCAAGGTCTCATCTTAGGGAACATTGTGCTTAACATCTCCAAGAGAGGACAAATGAAATGTCTCATCTTAGGGAACATTGTAATTAATGTTTCCAAGAGAGGACAAGTGCAAGGAGATATCACAATCTCATAGGAAATCAAACCTAATGACACCACCAAGGAAGGAACACATCATAGGAAGAAATAAAATCACACAATGAAAAATGAGTGTCAATGTATTCCCCCACTTTAAAGCAGTTTCTAACACCATTGATGTGAACAACTACATTAACATAGAAGAAGACATGAGAGTTTACTCAGAGAGCCCTATGCCAAGTCAATATGTTTCCAATAAGCTACATCATGCAATAGGATGGAAGGGTTGCCCCCAAAAATACTATTCTAAAGATAACTTAGTATGTCACATGCAAGCCAACTTAAGGCATGTTGTCCACATCCCAAGCTTGCTTTTACATATACATGGAAGGTGGTCAACTAGACAAAAGAGGCAACAACGGGTGACATACAAGAACAAGGTTGCCTAACCCCTTACCCCCACTTAGTGCAAGACAAGGATGAGCCAATAATTGATGAGATGAATGCTAGAGTGAAAATTGGTATCAATTCGAGGAATTAGGTGCCCCCACATAAGGAAGAGTACAAAACTCCTTGAGATGTTGGATTTTACTACTCAAAGCCTTACATTTATTAGTAGAATGACCATGAACTCTATGATATGCACAAAATGAATTCTTATAGTAAAATTTCTTTCGTGTTCTTAGAGGAAGGGATATGAGACGATCTTGGAGGAGTCTCAACAAGATACTCTCTTGATCAAAAGTAGATGTTTTGTTATTCTACGATAAAGATATCTTTTGTTTAGGAGATGATGTCATACTTACACAAGACTCTTTAGATTGTGAGATTTTTTTATCTCCTATAAAAGAGGGTTTAAAATCTAAGGAATTCAAATCATTAGTGTTTTGTGAGATGACATTGACATTAAGCAAATATTTCCTTGTTTGTTTCATTTCTTTCAAAGGATAATAATCAAGACCACTAGTGTCTATCAATTCAGGATTCACTACTACTAAAGTTGGTTTAGAGGAATCCTTTGTGAGTGTGTTGATATTGAGTGAAGGTTTGTTTATGTCTTTCGAAGGATAATAATCAAGACCATAATTTGTTTCTTGCGTGTGAGGTTCTATAGGGACCCAAATACCTTGTTCTCTAGCACCACATCTTTTTCCACTGTATCCAAGTTGTTTCATAAGTTTGTAACCTTTTCCATAAATATTTTTTCATTTCTTTATGATTTGGTGGTTGTTGATAGCCACTTTTGTTGAATTTTTTTGTATAATTTTCTTTTTCTTGTAAAGTGGTTGAGGTGGATGCTTTCAAAGGGTCTTCTAAATTTTATGTCAATACATTACTGATTTTTCTTTTCCCTTATCTGAATCTTTGTTTATGATCTTTTATTCTCCCATGAATGTTGGTTCAAAGTCTAAGGAGCCCCAATAATCTTCTAGTAGCTTCGTAATTTCCTCAATATTTTTCTTTTTGTCCTTCTGTTGCATGGGTTTTACTTGTGTAGTTGGTGTCAATGTTTTCAAAGGTTTCTCTTTACCTTTCTCAATGTTCAAACAACTATATGGTTCAGTATTGGCTTTGATTGTATAAAATTTGTTATTGTAGACATATTTCATGATACGATGAAGGGTAGAGGGAACAACATGCATCTAATGAACCCATGGTCTACCTAGAGGAAGATTGTATGAAAGATCATTAGGCATAACATGGATCAGGGTTTGTAATGTAACTTTGTCAACTTTAATAGGTAATGTAATCACCCCAAGCAATTGTTTCCCATGTTATCAAAGCCACTAATAGATAAACAGGTAGGTTGTATTTTGGATTTACCAACACCAAGCTTATCCAAAAGGTTTATAGTACACATATTTAAGTTTGAGTCATTGTCAACAAGGGTTCATTTATTCCTATGATATTGTATTGAGCTATGATCATGAAATAATCATAATGTTTTTGCACTTCCAAAGGAGAGAGCTCACTTTGGTGGAAAAAATGTTAGCATTCAGTCCTTGAATCATGGCTACTATGTCATTCGGGTTTGCACTAGAGGGAACCACAACTTCTTACAAGGCTATTTCAAGCATAGTATTATAGTTAGGTGAAGTTTGAATTAGGTCCCATAATGATATCTTTTTAGGAGTATTCTTAAGTTGTTCAACAAGATCATACTCCTTCCCACTATTCGAAGTTAAATGAGGAGCAATAGGAAAAATGGGATTAGGAAAAGCGAGGGATGTTGGAGGTGTTTGTCTTAGTTGTGGATTGTTCCTAGTGTTGTATGTATGAGAAATGGTATTGTAACTCGGTTGCTATGAAGCATTGTTATTAGGTGGTTCAAGGATGAGGATAAGTTTATTTTGAGTTTGTGATTTTTGCGAGGGTGGATACATGATAAGTTTGGGCTTAGGAGAGTAATTCAAGGGATATCTAATGTGCATAACCTCTGAAGACTTTTCATGATGTCTTAGTGAAGGGGATTCTAATGTCACTTCATCGTCTTCATCTAAGGAATTCACATTACTATTATTGTCACTTTGTTCGATCAAGATGTCTTCCCTAGGGGGAGAGTTTTTAGCAGAACTACAAACTAGATGTTCATCACATTCAAAGGTTGGTTCTTCTAAAATGACTTCATCACAAGTAAGGGACTTATCAATGGTTGTATTGTCTTGTTTATCAATGATATCATTCTCGTGTTCCATAAAGTCTTCCCTAGTAGGAGAGCTTTAAGGGGAGTAATAAACAAGATGTTCATCACATTCCATGGTTAGGTTTTGTAACGTAGCTTCATCACAACTAGGGGAGGCATCAAGAGAAGGAGAATCATGCTTTCCCATGATTGGATATTTTCATGACTTTCAAGTATATCTTCTAACAAAAAACTTCCATCTTCATTACTATGAAGGATATTAGGAGAAGAGCCAACATGATTATCATGGTTATCTACAATTATTTCCCTATGGTCTATAACACCTTCCCAAGTGGGAGAAACAGGATTTTCAAAGCTCTCAATTATTAGATCACTTAACACCAACATGTCATTTTCATGGTCATTCACAATTGTAGCATTCTCGCGAGTAGGGGAATTGTTGGGAGAGGAATGTAAACTAAGTAAAGTGGTGGAAATGAATTCATCTTCTATTGTTATACTATCTTCCTAAGGGGGATGAGGAGAAGGGAAAACAAGACCAACTCATGATTCTCAACTATTGCATCTTCTTTCACCAAGATACCTTCATCACTAAAAGGAGAGGTATCACAAGAAGAAGAACTATGATCATCATGAATTTCCATGCTTATATCTTCTTCTATCACATCATTCCTACAGATAGGATAGATAAGAGGGGGTGTAGGTTTAAGGAAAGCATCAAAATTTCCACTCTCTTGCACTAAGAGACTCTCATAACTAGGGAATACATTGAATGAATGACTAACCATTTTATTGACTAACATTTTCTTTGCAAACTTGGATAATATCTATACCAAAATTTGTGAAAAGTAATCTATGCAAACTCAAAATGCAATGTAAAGGCCTAAAATGAAATTTGTAGATGCAATTTTTAGATTTCAAACAAGGTAATTTACTAATTATTCTATACAATGAAATGTTGTGAATACAAATTTGGAATGAAGCAATGCAAGAGATGAACCACTTTAAGCTATATTTAGCAAGATGCATGAAACAGAAGGTCAACCCACTGAAACAAATAACCAATGGTACCAAACAAAAGTACAAAAAAGAAGATTTAAACCCTAAAAGCTACATCTTCAAAGTCAACAGGGACAAAGATTTCAGCAAGGGTATATGGGTCCTACTGAAGGAATTTTGAGGTTCCAGAAACTAGAATAGAATGCAAACAACTCAGGTAGTGTTTTGAGCCAAAAAACCATAGAAGGACTAAGACACCAGTAAGGGCGTTTTAGTTTGAGTAGAGGTTTTTTACAGAAAAACAACAAAATCTGAGTTGATAATAGTGTTCCAAGGTTGCTTACCCAGGGACCTGATGTTGAGAAACAAAAATTTGTGTAAATGAATGCAAGAAAAAGTAACTAATGACAAACACTTGGATGCAAAGTTGAATGCATTTTTTTTAATTTTGAATGCAATACGAATGTTTCTAAATACAATTAAGATGATTGACAATGCACTTTTCAATTTTTCAATGAGATAAGATGATGCAAGAAAGAAAATATGCAACCTATATTCACTTTCACTAATGAAAATATAAGAAACCCTAGATGCACTTTCACCATTCTCTACATCACTAATGTAAGATGTAATGCAATAATGAATGCAACCTAGATCTAGGACTTTAATGAACTCAAAATTAGAAAAATGAATGAATGCTCTAAAATGTCGGGTTCACCAAAATGAACAATATGAAAAATGTGTGGGTTGGTGTACCACTACTATTTTCCTATTGTCACTCAAATATGTCCTAGGATCCCAAATTGGATTGACTATCAAACCAAAGGGTGAGTCAATTCTCAACAAGGAAGACCTAGGAGGGGGTTCTTTTAGCTTAAAGGGGTTCGCCACCAAGCAAAAGCTTGGAAAATACACTTTAACATTCAACTCACAAAAACAAATAATGCAAGCCAAATAATGAATACAAATGATGACATTAAGCAACAACAAGTCAGGATATGTGTACCTAGGAAGTCTAGAAATGTGAAGAGGATTCTAGAAATGCAAAAATACTATCAAAATATGCTAGGAAGGACTAAGACACCCTTACTATTGACTTAGTCTCTTTGTTGTTTTTTGGGGGAAATGCAAAAGCTTCAGATGTTGGAATAGAATCTAAAAGAATCTCTACAAAATTCCACTTGGAGGACTAAGACGCCGTAGGTAGCGACTTAGTCCCAATTTGAATTTTTGAAATATTTGAAAGTGATCATGAGGCTCAATTTTTTCACTTTCTCCTTCTTTGATCTTAGGTTTTGAAACTTCTAGATCTGGCCTATAGGTGAGTTTCTATGAAGATGAAAAATTTGCAACTTTACAACTTTTCACTTCATATGATCTTCAAGTCTTCAACCTAAATCTATAAACACAAACATGCAAGAGAGGAAAAAGTTGTTGATTGTTAGAAAATGGGTGTTTTCCTTGGTCAAACCCGTGGTTGGTAATTAAACCTTGAAATGAAATAATGAAGGGAAATGATGAATGAAAAACATGCAATGTTACAACTCACCAAACCCTTATAATGAAATCTTTAAACTTGTGTGAAATGGCTAGCTTGAATGTAGATCTTGAAATGTTTGAATGCCTGATAGATGATGACATGAATTGCTTGCTTGATTCAAAACCCTACATCACAAATGTTAGCTCAAAAATACACATGATGCAAGAATATCCTTGATATGATGCTTGAATCTTGATGATGGCTCCAAATGCTTGATGAATTTCTCTTGAACGCTCAAATTCTTGAATGCTTAGATTTCTTGTTATCTTGCTTGGTATATGAAAATGAGAGAAAGAACCGTGTATTTATACTTATCCATGCTTAATATCCATAAATTACATGACAACAAGCTGACATATGAATTAATTAATTAAAGGAGGCTAAATCCCACCAATATTTGAAATTAAATCTTGAAATTACCTTAAGGGGGACTAAGATACCCTAGGTGGCATCTTAGTCTTGGTGCATGAAACTCGAGGCATAGACTCCAAAAAGGGGCCCATTTAAGGTGCATTTGAAAAGAGGGTACCAAGAACTTTAGAGGAAAAATAATCCCTGGGTGGTGTCTTAGTCTCGATCCAAAAATCAGGGACGCATAGCCAAAATCATTAAATTATCATTTCCACTTTGAGGTTTTCCAGGATTAGCCATAAAAAGATATAATCATTAGGCTTATGGATGAAAAATAGGACCAATTAAGACATAAATAAGGATAAACAAAGAAAGGTGGACCCAAACAAGTGTGAAAATACAAGTTTATGCATTTTCCTATACTACATCTTTAACAATTAATCATATGGTTCATGCAGGAGGAAAACAATTCCAAATACCCAATCTAGGTTCTTATGAAAATTCTATGGACAACATGATTTAGGGACATAATTCCTTGACCCAAACATTCTATTATGATAAAAAAGATCATTCCATCCATGCACTAACATAATCCCTTCATGCATATGGTAATACTTCACTAAGAATACAATGCATAATGCATCATAGGCAACATGATTAGGAAAAAAAACATATTTTTATAATTCAATCATACTCATAGTGCTTTCAATGCATAAGTCACATAATTCATTTCATAATACTCTATTATGAGTCAAAATACTATCACCAATTCCAATCAATGTATCAATATAAATACAGCCAAGAAATTAAACAAGTATAATCAAGACCAATCAAGGATTGGCATGCATTCAAACTTAAACTAAATCAAGACACTAAGATTGTAATCACACATGGAAGCACTTCTCTAAAAGCTCAAGGGCATAACTAACCCTCACTAGAAATCATTTGTCAAAAATATCATACTAGATAAAAATGGCACATTTTTTGTTACCACAACACAAACATGCATTCAAGATCCATCTGGAACTCTCACATAGAAAGTGACACAAGAAAGAGATAGTATTCCCCAATAACAAGACTATTTAGGGCTATCTTTCCATCCCCATCAAATTCATAAAGTATAAGGGGTAATCTTCCTCATAAAATACACAACATGGGTTGGTTTATAATGAACTCACTAAATGCCACCCATAACACTCATCAAAGAGCCAAACATTGACTCACTAATACAAGTACTTGCAAAATCCTACACCAAGTACTCTAAACCACAAGGAAAAAACATAACTCAAAGAACCTAGCGCCTCCATAATGGCTATGAAATTATTTGAATTAGATTTTACATCTTGGCATACTTAACGAAGGCCCTAGTGTTTAACCTAGAGCTTTGATACCAAATGCAAGGTATAGATCTCAAATAACAATAAATAAACTATATATTAGCAAGAAATGAATTCATTTATAGTAATTCAAGGAAAATACTTCATTACAAGACATGTCATCACTTGGCATTACATTCTTACATATGGAAATTACATAGACTCAATGAGGTACAAAGGTTGGCCTAGGTGGTTCATCACCAACAAGTTAGAATAATACAATGAAAGTACACATAATGTACAAATACATTGGAATCATCCACAGAGTTGTATAATCTTGAATGCATATGCTAATAACAAATTAAAAATTATGTGGAGATGAAAATAATAAGGTCTTTTATTGCCTTTGATTCTCACATATTCATTTGCAAATCAGTAGATGAGAACATGGTCTAGGCACCTTTTTTGCACAACCATGAAGCTTACGCTTCCTCAGAGAGATCTTCTTGGCATGAAGAACCACTGACCCTACACAAGATGCTTAGAAAAAATAAATCAATGTACAATATGGAATTTGGTGCATTCCTAACATATCTACATACATTTCTATCAAATTAGAAAATTTAATTAACAATGCTAGGATATGGTAGGGAGCAATAATATAAGTTAGTACATTAATATCAATGATCTATAAATCTTAGCCAAGAATAATACCATTTACAACAATATAATAGTAGATCTAGAAAAACATAATCTACACTCCTTGATACCCACATTCGACACCCATCCACGAAGGTAAATTTCCATAAACACTCAAAGAAGACAATATTATACATCTTAATTAAATAGAAAGAAAATGTTCATGATACAAAAATATACATGATAATATCAATTATAGGACACTCAAGGATACAATTACATCATGGTAAAAACACACTTAAAAATACATTAACAAACATAATAGTCTTAGTAATAAAACACATTTTATCCTTTTGTATAATTAATGAAATCAAAATATTTCATCCATTCAAATATTTAATGTTTTAAGCAATAACATATATAATCAGTATGCAATTCATTAGCAGGCATTAAGACCCTTATCATAAAATTTTAAATATCAACTTGAAACTAGTTTTAGCAAGCAATGACCTTTCAAAGACATTCCTTGATTAAATGTAAGGATTTAAATACATGTGTTACAAAAATTCTTGTCCATAATATTTTATTTAAATGCAATAATATTTTTATTTCTATGCAATACTAAACCTATTGTAATATTTTTTCCAATTTTTCTTAATCACTCAGTCTGTAATACAAGGTACATGCTGGTATGGATATTGTGAAACTTTAGATCATTTGTAAAATATTATACTTCAAAACATGGAGTCTAGAATAGAGGTAAGACATAGACATAAATAAACAGATTTTAAATAGTAAGATAAAGACCTTAGGAACTTAGTACACTATGTTATTAATTTTCCCCTATGTAAATTAATGAATCAATTACTTCTTATAAAGAGTCTTAGTAATTTTTAATAACTAAAAAAAAACTTTCAAAATATTTTGAATTAAGAATTTCTATATTCACCCTACCATTCTTCATTCATGAGACCATACTTTTTCTTTGTTGTGCTATTTTCACACATGCCCCATAGAAGGCGGAGACCCTCTTTTCTTGCTTTCGCTTTTTGTTTTTGCTTTAGGTTTTTCCTTTTCCCCTAAAGGGTTGGGTCCTTGAAATTTTTATTCACTTCACCCAGTGGGTTGTACTGACCTTATCTGTACCTTAGGTGTGTTCACTTTGCAATAATTGATCTTATATGAATGCATGAAGTCACTGGATTTATTGAATTTTTACTTGATATCAAATTTAGCTAAGTGTAGGAGAGTCTCGCGGAATCTGCCTAGGGTTGGATTACCCGAACTCATGAGTTTTTGTGGATTCCATGGCTAGTTGGATTCCCCATAGTGCCCTCTCGCCAAATCCTTCATCACCCATAATTTGTGAGGTTTTCTTTTTTGAGAAATTCATCAGTCAATGAAATCCTCGAATCCTAGTTGAAGTGTCTTGTCACTTCATTTATCAAATCTCTATAATTGTGCGAGTTGTCATTAATGCAAGTTTTATGGAGATTTTTTGTGCAATTTATATCTTATTTTGGTGTCATTTGGCATTCATCATTTTAAGAATTAGCATTTCGGAGAATATTTGAGTGTCTTAGTGATTTGAAGGATTAGACTTTGGTATTGTGTTGATGCATTTTATCAATTGACAAGAATTTTGGGTGTGCATCTTGTGCTTCATCGCCATCGTCTACATTACAAGGTAGGGTTTCAAGCTTCTTTGTGACATTTTGTGAGTGATTATAGCATGGATTTTAATTGTTTGATTGGTTGAGGTCACAACTTGAATGGTTTTCTGCATTCTTGAGCTTATTTCATTTTGTGTTGCATTTTCATTTGAACTCAATTGTAAATTTATTTGTTTGCAAATGGTTATCATTGGTTTAGTTAGATTATTGCTTTGATATTAACTATATTTTCTTTCATGATCATTCAAAGTAATGAATCAAAATTAGGCCATCAATGTTCATATCGTGGTGAACTAGAGTTTAGGTTTTCATTAAGCATTTTGTGGGTTTTGAGTTTGAACAATGAATTAGGGCACATTTGAATTGAAATAACCAATTCACCCATTATTTTATGAATTTAAAGTTGATAGGTACGTTCATGGGTAAAACCTAGCTTGCTCTATTTCGAAGGCCATTATTGTGATATATGGTGATCAAGCTCATAGGTCAAGAGTTGAGTTAATCCATAGACTTCAATTTGATCTTGATTTTAATTGTCAATTTTATGGTAAGGTTGCAAATTGAATCTAGGCATATGATAAAAGAATGTAGTTTGATCTTTTTTTGTGATTCTAAGGAGTTAGAGCGTGTTTTGCAAATTTTCATGAAATCCTTTAAGCCTTGGAATACCTGAAGTATTTCTTCACTAAACCTGTTCCATCATGGAAAGCCCGATGACTTATCTTTCACGTAATCCTTAGTCCTGTGGAAAACCTAAATAGCAATATTTTGCTAAATCCACTCTGCCATGGATTCCTCAAGTCTTTGAATTTCATGGATTCCATCTATGGGTGGATTTCCTGAGATTTTGAGACCTCCATTGTACAAAGCAGTATGAGATAGTATGGGTATAAATTGCACATAATGGATGGAATTTTAAATGTTAAAAATGTATTTTCATTAATAAGGAAAAATTTAGAATCTTTTAATCTATTCATTTCCCATCTTCATGGAATCCTTCATAGGCCGGATTCCCTGAAATCCACCAAAATCTAAAATCCCTAGTGATATGATGGGTATGCATAGGGTATGTGGCTAACAACTTTTTTTTACCCAAAATTGATGAAACAAAAAGGGTTTTTAAAGGATATTCTCATCTTTCCACCAATATAAATTATATTTTACTTTGAATTTAATAAATAATTATTATTCATTTTCTATTTGAATTACGACTAAAGTCCCGATTGATAGGCTGATTGATAAACATCTATAGCTTTCAAATGGTATCACATTTTTTGAATCCAAAACATGCATCACATTTTATGCTTCGCATACTATAGGATTAAAAAAATAAAATTCATGAAGTTTTGACCAAGTTAAGGTGGTTAGACATACGAGTCTTTTATATTTTTTAAAAATTGTAATAAAAAATTCATAATTAATTAGTAACTTAGAAAAAAATTACAAAAAGATATTCATCACATTCGGACATGAGTCCTCTACTTATATCTAAAATATTATAGAAAAATATAATTATTTTATTGAGGTTAGGGTGGTCAGATAGACACCTACTTCTTATTTTTCTCCTGAAATTTAAGTACTATTGCATTGAAATTTCAAATTTTCACCAAATAGATTTATTTTTTTAAATAAACCTCGTAGTTTAGAAACTGCATTCAATTTTCTACAGATTCTATTCTTACATTTTTTGAAATAATAAAGATAACTTATTCAAATTTTTACGTCAAGTTGCCTAACTCTGATTTTTCTGAATTTTTCGCCACTTAGGGGCCTGTTTTTTCCATGATGATCTTGCACATACCCTTATTTCAAAAATATGTAAGAATAGAATTTGCAGAAAATTGAATGTAGTTTCTAAACTACTAGGTTTTTTTTTTTTAAATCTATTTGGTGAAAATTTGAAATTTCAATGTAGTAGAACTTAAATTTCAAGGAAAAAATAAGAAGTAGGTGTTTGTTTGACCACCCTAACCACAATAAAATGATAATAATTTTTATAAGATTTTAGATATAAGTGAAGACTCATGTCCCTAAGTGATTCATATTTTTTTTGTAATTTTTCCAAGTAAATAATTAATTAAGAATTTTTATTACAACTTTTTAAAAATATAAAAAATTGTATGTCTAACCACCTTAACTTTGTCAAATTTCATAAAATTTATTTTTTTAATCCTATAGTATGTGAAGCATAGAATGTGACATATATGTTTCAGATTCAAAAAAATGTGATACCATTTGAAAGCTATAGATGTTTTTCAATCATCCTATCAATCAGACTTTAGTCATAATTCAAATAGAAAATGAATAATAATTATTTATTAAATTCAAAGTAAAGCATAATTTATATTGGTGGAAAGCTGAGAATCTCCTTTAAAAACCCTTTTTGTTTCATCAATTTTGGGTAAAAAAAATCTTCAGCCACATACCCTACATATACGGGCATCATATTGCCACCTTTTGGCCCATCATGATCCTATACATATCGTTAGTATTTTTACAAAATTCCATAATATCGAAATCTCCTACTTAACCATCTAGGGGTGATACGATAGAATTTTTAGGAGAAGGTGATCCCATAATAGTGGTTTACAATTTTTGGCCAAATTGGACACTGAAATTATTATTTTTAACTGAATCTTCACATTCGGGCACCTATAGCGGCTAAACTGTGAGAAATTTGAAGATGGTGAAAACTAGAGTCTCATCAAATTTTGTTTGTAGATTCTAAAAATATTTTTTCAAAATTTTGGAATCAAATTGCACTTCTTTTTCCATCTCCCACGAAAAATTGATTTTTCAAAACAACAATTTTAAAAAGTGACGTGGCGATAACTCATCCAACCTTTAATCCATGAAGGATAAAATTCTAATTCTTTCAAATTTAGATTTGTAACTCTGCTATCTAGTGCTTCCACTTAGTTAGATAGTTTTTTATTGAATATTTTTCCTTAATCAAGTTTCAAATTCAAACAAATTACAATTCAGACATAATCGTATAACAACTTTTTTTGTATATGTCAAAATTTTATTTTTTTTTTTGTTGGATCAAGGACTTCAATATCTAGTGCACTCATATTTTTCAATTTTTTTTTTGATAATCTTCTATTTTTCCACATGTGAAGAACAAAGAAATTCATTTTCGATGAAAAACCTATGTTTAATAAAACTTAAAAAACAAATACATAACAAAACCAAAACATATTAAAATTATATTCATTGGATAGCTTGTTCTGAGAAATACCATAATCATTTGAAATAAATTTTAAATGAATTCATTTGATCCCCCAAAAGCTAAATCAAAAGTGATTTTTTATCAGCATTTTGATAGGTGTAAAGGAGATGCATTTATAGGTATGGTTTAAAACTAGTGAGGTTCTATCCAAGGGGGTTTGATCTAAGGTGATTTAGTCAAACCCTCTTCAATTGGAATCCTTAAAATGGAACTTTTTAAGGCTTAAATCATTATATTTTCTAAAAATATGTGATTTCAGCTAAAATTCGTTCCTCTCAGGAATTGTAAACCACTATTATGACAGCACGAATTAACCACACTTTGTGAGATGTTTTCACCGTCAAAAATTGCACTAGCTTTTGTAAGTAAAACCTTAGGGGAATTTGAAGTACCTATTTTATTGTGATGTTGTTGGATTCAGGTAATAGCAACACAAGTAGCATCATCCAAAGTGATGTAAACATCTCCTCTTCTATCATCATCGGGTTCAAATTATAAGTATCCATTTGCAGAGTCATCATATTGATTAGATGAAGTACCTTCCTCTGTGACCTCTTCAATAACCTCTTTGGTATTGGTTATTTGCATAAACCTATTCATTTAAGGGTAGTTAGCACCATCGTGATTACATGTGAGGTGAAAGACACACATGTTATTTTTATTATCTATAGAAGGAGCTTCAATTTCTAGCCTCTATTGAGTTGGAGGAAAAGATAGTGTCTTATTTCCTAGTTGAAAATTCGCTCTCCTGGAGATATCTTGATACTTGGCTAGTTTCCTTTTGACATCTACCTTTTGAGAGAAATTACATCATTAGCCAATCTCTAGATCATAGGATTAGGGGAAGTAGTAGGAAGTGCTTTGTTCTTATGCAATTATTTTTTTTCATTTCCCTACTAAAATGAAATCATCCTCTAATTCAACGGCCAATGCTTGTGTAGCCTCCAAAGTATTCAATGGTTTCCTTTGTAAAACAAGACCAATATCAAGGTGTTGTGCATTGATTAAGAAACATTTTTTGCATTTCCTAAAAGGGTCTCTTATAAATTGTAATTCGATTCACTATCTTGTTAAACTTGGCCATAAAGTCTCTCATAGACTCATTCACTTCTTTCTTCATCAGAATAACTTGTGCCATTAGAGTTAGGTCATCATCTATGCTTTTGAATCTCGCTTCAAATTTGCTACACATTGTGGCCCAATTAGTTATACATTTGTGAGGCAGCTGGTAAAACCATTGTGTCATTGCATTAGCTAAAGACTCTATGAGCAATCTAACTACTACATCTTCTTGTACTGCAAGGATGTCACATGTAGCAAAGAAAGCATCAATGTGTTCTTTTGGTGAAATCTTTCCATCTCCTTGAAATTTAGGAAAATTCTTACGAGAGCCCTTAGGTAAATCATGCAAGTTATTTCCCAACTACAAGGGGCCGATAGCAGCACCCCAAGGAATGGGTGGTTGATTAGCCATATTAAGGGGAAAATTAACTACAACTAGTAGAACAGTTTCGTGAAAAATGCATGCTTGGGAGATGGAGTGATTTGAAGGTGTTCTAGTAGGTGAGGTGGGTCTACTTCTAGCCCCAACCCTTCGCCTAGAGGAAATGATATAGGAAAAATTACTTCTTTGTATGGTTTCAAAAATAGGATCAGAAACTTCCCTACTTCTTTCCCCTCTAGTAAATCTATGAGAATCTAGGATTAATTGAATTACCCGTGAAGTATGCCCAAACAAGACAACCCAAAAATATACAATTTGATCCCTAGTACAGTCACCAAAAATATGTTGGCCAATAGATTGGGCACCTTGAGATATCACAATTCCACATCCAAAAGTTTCCAAAATGAACCAAATAGCTCTGAATATTAACCTTTAAACAAAGACAAATATCCTCTGCATTTTTCCAATGCACAACTCCCTCACAAGGTTTTCAATGAATTTAAATGCTAAAATCAAATATCATGTATGCTTTTAACTAGAAAGTAGTAAAGGAAAACCAAATATCAAGAAAATTCCTAAATATTAGATGCAAGATCTGGCAAGTAAGAAGAATTGGCACAAAGACTAATTTTAGCTAAACTATTCAAGAATTAGTACACCCAATACCATCAAAGAAATGAAATTGAGTATGAAGAAAATTTCACCACTTACATAAAGATAAGATATTCCATTAAGACATTCTCAAACACAAATATTCAAGAACCCAAATAAACTTCAAAAACTGAATGCACAAAGACAAATAGTAATTTTATTCACAACAAAAATATATCGTATTGAGCAGTTCAAAGTGTCTAGAGATAGAGATCACATATGAAAATATATACCATTAAATAGGCAGATGAGTAACTTCCTCTTTTTTTTCATAATTGACCAAAATTCAAAAAGGTAACAAATAAAATAAAAGGAACTGAGCCATCATGATGGCCTTGCTTCGTTTCCAAGTTTCAGAGTCACCATAGGTCTTTTTCACAAGGCTTGAAAATCCTTGAGGATATGTAACAGTTCTTTATGTTGAGGAATAGTCACATTTGTCATTCATACCATCCATGATAATTGGTTATCTTAAACCATCTCAATACATTGTTCACAAGCTTTCATATGATCAATTGCTTGAGATGTGACCAAGTGTAGACCAAGTGTAGATCGCTAAGATTTTTAGATACTTGGCATCAAATGAAGGTGAATCAAGGGTACCCTCGACTATTTTATGGAAACCATCTATCAGAACTTTGATATTTGTATCATCCTTAATCTCACCTTTGTCCCATTGTAACCCAAGAGCAAAAAAAGTAGATGTGCTTATTCTCAAATGGAAATGCATTCATCTACAATTACCCTTATCTTTTTTAAGTTTTGTCTAGCAACCTACAATTTCCATTCTACGCCCTTGTTTCATACTGCAAAACAATTTTCTAAAGGATTAGAAATAATCTACTCTATGACTAGCTTCTCCATATCCCAGTTTAACATTAATTTTAGTTCACTCTGATAATTGTTCCACAACTTTTCTTCTTTTTCAATAGCGACAATCTATGCCACCAAATTAGTTTTCCATACACTTACTTTCTGGAGACATTTCATAGACTGAAAAATAACAAGACTCCCCTTCTTAGAAAAACACTCACTCCATTCCTTCACAACCTTGCTTAGAGTTTGGCTACTTTTTATTTTGGTCACGACTTCTTTTCCAATCATGGTTAAGGATTCAATAGAGGAACTCACCTAAGATAGAGGTTGAGGGATGAGCTCAAAAATATACCTTATACATTCAGTTAAATCCTAGACTTGACCTTTTAGTTCATCTTTACTTTCTTTGTCCTTTTTCGACCTTTCAACCATTCTAAATCTAGACACCTAAAATATTTAAATGTCCCCCTCTATAGTAGGGGGTCCAAGATCTATCCTATTAACCTAAAATTCACCTCATGTTACCTAAGTGATGTCCTTTTATGTCAAATAATGCACAATCTCAACTGGGAGACTTCTTGATTTTGTGTCATCCACCAATCTTGTAGTAGTTTTCAATTTCTTCATCTTTGGGATTGGGGTTCTCTATCATAACTGAACTACCATATCTTGTTTGGGCACACTAAGTTGTACAACCTTCCTTTTCCTAGACAAAGTATCCTCCAACCAAGCTAGAGTAACTTGGACATTAACTCCTTTTAAAGTTGAAGACCCAAACAAAGTTCTAACAATAGGAGGGGTGTCCACTGTAGATGAAACAACTTGTGACCTCTGTGGTACACTCACTTCCCTAATAGGTGATTCATCTTGAGAGGGAGAGGAGTTGATAATTAAAGTTTCCAAACCCTCTTCTTCCTCTTCTCCATTCTCTTTTTCCAAAGTTGGTAGGTTAAGAATATCCTCCCCACAAGTTTGTGAAAACACATTTTTTTCTAGTGGATATTTTCCACCATCTCCTTGAGCCCCTGATGGTAATGACTGGGAGGTATCACTAGTTAATTTCCTACTTGTAGCAGCTTGGTAAGTTCCCTCAGCAGGTCGTGACTCCTTAGATCTAGTGTGAGGATGGGAATATTCTATTATTTTCTTAGTCATCCACTCTCGTGTTCTAGTCAATACATTGGTAGTCATTGCTTCAATAGTCTCTTTCTCCCTATTGCTCTAGTCCATGGAAAGGATAGGCCATTTTTCTATTAACTCAGTATAGACTGGGTCTACCATGTTAGACCCATCTTCCACAATTCCCTATAGATCCCATTTTAAGTCACAGATGATAATTTTTTCCACTGACAACCTCATCCAACTCCTTTTCTTGACTTCATACTCATCAAAACAGTCAGCCAAAAAATCCTCAAGGCTACAACAATGAAAGAAATTAGGGCTTAGCTTCAAATTATTCTTGATATAATCCTTTGAATCAAAAGGAAATCTTTCCTTATATGAGAGCATATTATACTTAGACAATTCCTTCTCAATATTTAGGGCATCATACATAGATTGACAACTATAAGAACTGAAACCAATGGGAAAGTGAATTGTTAATCTTTTCCTGCCTTGGAACAACCTATTTACATCAGATAACTACCTACTTAAATTATCACCCACTTATCCGCAGACTATTTACGAAATTTTATCAAAAATCTGACATATCCACCAACCCTTATGTAAGAGAATCTTTGAAATTGAATGAAATGATTTCCATAGAAGTCTACAAATTGCATTGTTTTATTTGATAACCACATTGCATGATGTCCCTATAATTCCCTGACCATCCTCATAGTGAAAGTATCATTTACTATCCTCAAATATTGAAAGCTCTTATGAATAAGTTAAAGCTTATCAAAATAATCATAAATGGGTACTTTCTCTAGAGGTAAGTAACTTGATCTTAATCCATGTCAAGGTCTTGTGCTAGTGATGGAATATATCAAGTATGAAGACATGTAGAAGAACCTGTCGAGGGTAAAGGTCATCAACTCATGCAGACAATCATTGATAATTTTTGTCCAGTCTAGAAATTGCTCTTCGCATAACATAGATTGGATGAAGAAACACATCCATTCCTCAACTCCATGAATGTCTTCATTTTCCCTTACCCTATGTAATAACACTACAATGTCAACCAATTCTTCCAAAAAATGAGTTTTGTGCAACTTCCAAGGCAATTGAGACTTACCCCTTATATTCTTGGCCAACCAATTTTTCACCATTTCATTCTTGTAGACCCCTTTATTTATAGAAAATTCAATTTGAGAGTTTGTCATATTCATAGATGAATACTCATCTTTTTATGGGATTCTCAAGCAAGACACAAAGGTGGACCTTTGGACTTTCAGAATTAGTCAATTATCTTATGTCCTAATTTCTTGTGTTTATGAATTATAGTGCCTAATGAATTCTAAGATGAGTTCAGGTCATTGCATTTCCAAAGGAAATGCAACAGCTTTGACTAGCCCTCTATCAATTATTCACTCAGTGATGGGTGGCAGATTTGGTTTATTGAATTTACTTCTAATTTCATCCAAACTCACAAGCCCTAAATAGATATCTCCAATTTATAATCCCTCGTAAGTTAGCCCAGACACATATTCATAACCCATATACTTAACCCTTTCCATGAATGAGAGTTTATAGCTCAATCAATAGACAACCTTTTGAAATGCAAATAAAAATATTTTAGGAAATCAATCTAAAAAAAGTGGATACTATAAATACCTTCAATGGCGAATTCTGCAGTTGGAATTTCACATCTCTTCTAACTTATCCTCAAAGAACCTTGTCACAATGAGAATTTTTGTGTAGCATTTGAAACTTTCTTAAAACTTCATAGAAAAACATGAGGGTAGATGAGCATTTAATATCTTTAATTGTTCCATGACACATGGTATCTATCACTTCACTATTTTCATTATAAACATCTTTCAAAATTTGAAAGTAAATGTATATAGGAGGTAAAGTGGAGAGTTCAATGAATTATATAAAAGTGTGCCTTAGTTTGAATATGATGTCAAGATGGTGCTTAAATAACAATTATCACACATGTGGGAATTCGATGAACTATAGAAGGCATCGCCTAAATGAGAAAACATAGAAACTTGATAGAAAACAAGCTCAAGTGGAAAACAAGGAGTTCAATGAATTACATAAAACACCACCCAAGTTTGCATGACTAAAGAAAACACTACCTAAGTAGAAATGATCCGTTTATAATTGGTAGAGAGCTTTTCAAGGAGCAAGGAAAAAATATAGGGTAATAAGTATAAATACAAGGTTCTTTCACTCATCTTTCACGATCAACCTCTTTTGCCTTAAACTAATTTTTGACTTCTATTTTCTTAACTTCTGCAACTTGTACCTTCAAATCTATGATCAAATTTTCTACTTCTTGAAGAGATGAAAGTGTCTTGGCCTTGGACTCCTTTTATTCTTGAAGCTACAACTTTAACCTTTGATTCTCCATTATGAGTTTCTTAATCTCATCAAGGGCACAAATGAGCTCACCTTCAACATCAATTTCACATTCATCTTCATCATAATCCTATTTGTAATCACTCACAAAGTGGTCCCCTTCTTTTTCAACATTCTCGACTACAAAATCATCTTCTTGTTGGATGTTGTGGTTGTGGTTTTTTTGATCATATGTGGTTGTCATTGATGTCAACACTATTAGCATAAATGTATTTGAAGTCATATATGTCAAGGATATTGAGAAAATTGTAAAGAAATAAGTTGCAAGTTGTTAGTGGTAAAGTAAAGTTTAGTCTGTCAGTATGTTTTTTACATTGATGATCATAGGTTGTGGACTAAAGGATTTTTTGCTGAGTGTATCTAGTTTATCCATATCGAGTTTCTGAGATCCATATGAAGATTTGATCGAGTTATGAAGATTTCCATTCAAATAGTTTTTTTATTTCTTCAGTCAGTGTTTTTGATTGAGGATGGGGCTATTTCAGTTAGTTCAGTTGCTGCAGATGCTTCTCTAGCGATTCATGTTGCTTTTGGATGTTTCTATATTGCACTCTATCTTTGTTTCATGTCTGCATTGATAGTTGTGATCATGGTTCATGATTTTCTCTTGTGTGTTCATGTTTTTCTTGTCCTTGGCCGACATAGTGTTTGTAGCATGTTGTGGATTTTCGCGGAGTAATTAATTGAAGTGTCTTCATGCTAGAGATATTGTTTTGGGTCATCACTAAGTTTTGGCTGACTTTTGTTGATTCACATTGATAATGTTTAATGTTTTGGGCTGATATTTTATATTCATTTTATTATTTCTTTATGGTTGAATTGTAGCAATGAAATTTCATGTTGCAGATATATAAGAGTGATTGTTTATTTGAATTTAAGTGTGGAAAAGGTGTAATTCTATGTGTGTGTGTGAATAATGTTCTAAATCATTCAAAGGCATAGCAGAGTGTGAAGAATTGTGAAGAAGTGTGAAGAAGAGTGAAGAAGAGTGAAGAAGTGTGAAGAAGAGTGAAGAAGAGTGAAGAAGTGTTCATGTGCTTAATTGGAACTATAATTAGGCATTAACAGATGTTATTTTCTCAGTTCAAAATTTGGATGGCTATAATCTGAATCTCATTGTAAGACAGACTGTATTCCTTTGTAATTGAGTAGTGATCTCTAGTCAGTTTTCCTGAATGCATTTGCATTCCCCATATTTCAATTTCATTATACTTTTAACAAGGTATAATCTTGTGGACTAACCTCCACTGTGGTTTTTCCCCTAACAGGGTTTCCACGTAGAAAATCTTGGTGTTATGTGTGTTTTTGATGTGTTGTTGATTCATGCTTTTATGGTTAATTATTGGATCTAAGAATAAGGTTAATAAGTTGAATAAGTTTTGAATTTATGTGACAATTGATTCACCCCCCTTAGTTGTCTTCCCTTGTATTACCAACAATTGGTATCAGAGCAGGTCCCTTGGATGAAGTTTAACAACTTAAGGTGATCTAGGATGGCAAGTTACAAGAAGGATAGTTCAAGATTTGATGGAACAAATTATTCTTTGTGGAAGACTCAAATGGAGTCCCATATGAGATGCATTGGTGAACCCTACTAGAGCATTACAAGTAACAGGTATGTTATCCCACCGTATAGTACATATGCTGAGTATAATATCCAAGCTAAGGAAGCTATGTTGAGTGTTGTTGATGATGTTTTCTGCACAACAACTCAGACAAAATATAATATCCTATCTCACTTGAAAGGTAAATCTCTATCAGCAAGCCTCAAGAGATAACCCCAAGGTCTCTAATGTCAGGTCTTGACAATGCATAAACAACTTAGTGATAAATGTGAAAATGTTGGTAATCACAATGGGACCTTACTACAAGCAAAATAATGAATCTCAATTTATCAGATCTAACAATAAGATGATACTTCAATCCTAGATTTAATCCAATAATCAAAGAAATAACAAAAGATAAGGGTTTCAAAGAGATTTCTAAACTTAATATTAAACCTAAGATTAGCAATGCAGATGACCAACACTTGAAATGGACCAATCCCTCAAAACTGATCTCTAATTGACCCAGATAAATATGTAATCTTATAGAAACAGTGCAATCTTCTAAGGTGTTAATATTTTCAAATCATGAACATTCATTCAAACAAACCTATCACAATTGAAATGAATAAACCCTCACAATTGAACTAAGCACAATGAATATAAAAGTCTAGGCTAACTTTGCAAAGCAACTAACAATCAGTTGGTTATGAAAAGTATGGACCAAGGATTGCTACAACACTTCAAATATCAACCATAAACATTATTGAATCAAATCTAATCTAAATATTAACCTCCTCAAAGCAATTCTAAAGATAGAATGACAAGAACCATGCAAGATAAGAAAAACACAAGTATGGCACCAAATCACAATGTCATTACTTGCATCAAATTATCCAGTGTAGCAACAATTCCAGCTTTCTGTTACAATATTTGCTTGAGAACAACTACTTGCTAACTCTTGCTCTACTTAATTCACTCTAACTAGCTCTCTATTTGTCTATGTCTAAAATTTCTTAACCCTTACAAATGAGGAAAAATGCCAAATTTATAGACCCCCCAAAACATGTTGGCCTAGATAAGATTTTACAATAATAATTAGGCACAACAAGTCATCCAAGATAAATTCAAAATAAAATAAAATATGCATTAAATGCATGAACTTCATCCAGGTCGGCCTGGGATCTCCAATGTAGCTCAGACCAATGCATGGAAAAATAATAGGGAAGCACAAATCTCGATGTAGCCAATCATTTAACTACCTTCCCTTTTGTCCTTATTCCGATCCAACATTTCATGAACCCTCAAAAGAACCCTATCCAAGTCGGCCACAGGTGGTAAAGGAGAAACCCTAAGTCGCCTTTCAATTGATGCAATTTCTTCCCTTGACTGTTTTACTGACTTATCCCAATCAACCCTATAGGTTAGGTATTTATCAATGACAACAATGTATGTGGCCGCATCATCCAACTGGTGCCCAGAAATAGAATCATCATTAATTGGGGCATAAACATCATGCCACCACTTCCTCAACTATTCCAAACTCAAATACTTGGGAGCAATCTTCCTTCTCCTTGTCATAATCTCAAAAAAGGCAATGGAGCCATTGTACACACCAGCTAGGGTATCATCAATCTACCTCCTCTATTTGTAAATCTTTTTCAAAACCTTCTACCTAATCTACAATGCTTCAAACCACTTCCAAGGTTCAGCAGCTCTGGAGGAAGGAAGAATTTTATCAGTTACTAGCTTATCCCTGGTGTACTCCATGATAGTTCTGGTTTTCTGCAGCAAGAGATCTGTATCTTCCCTATCCTGTGCCAACACCACCTTCAACCAATCAGTCACCCTTATAGCATCCTTCCGAATCAAAAAAATCTCCTTGATAGCTTCATTACCCTTGGTCCGCACCCCTTGACACCAATTTGCAGTGGTAAGAGTGGAAGCCTTCATCTTTTCCAGCTCGGTAATGGTCTCCTGAGGTAAAGGCTTTACAGCAGAGGTGAAGGGGGTAATAGATTGTAGAGGCTTCATCAAATCTTCCAAGCATTTCCTAAGATTCTCATTTTCCTTCTTTAGCTCCTGCTTGGTCTTTATTTCCTTCCTCAATCTTCCCAAGATAACTGCACTAGAACCTTGGTAATCTTCAATATCTTGCTCAACAAAAGTAGGCTCAAGATTGAAAGTCTAGACATTGTAATCTTTTCCAGCCACATCATCTTTGTTTTTATTTGGAGCAGGGGTAGCAATGTAAACAACACTGTTGTTGGCCTCATCTCTTTCAATCCTTGAGATCACCCTAGCCTTCTTCTTATCTTTGTCTTTTCCAATCTTGGCTAGCAGCTCATCCCAATTCGGTGGACTATCTTCCACAACAACTTGTTTTCTCTTTATCTCCTTGTCCAACCAACCAAGGACAATGGACTCCAATTGCACTTCAGCCTATTTTTCCTCCTACCCATCCTTAGGCGCCTCTTCACTCAAATTTTGTTTCTCAAGAGTCTCATCTATCTTGCTTTCCTTTTCTTCAGCATGTTCTTCTTCTTGTACAAGTGATGGAACCTTCACTGTTTCTTCTTCTACTGGAGGTGATTTAACCTCTCCGATTCCAACAGGTGACTCCGCATAAGCTACCAAAGGAGACTATATTACCTTATCAATTTCTTCCTGTACACTATAAAGGTCACCTTCATGAAATTATTCTCCTTCAGTATTTGGATGATCCTCAACATTTTCTAACTCACCTGGTTGGCTTTGAGCTTCATGAGTGGAAGGCACATCATCATGCTGCTCCTTATGAGAAACAACTAGAGGGAGATCTACTTTAGGCACACTATCTTTAGGAGAAGGAATCCTAGACCTCCTTGTATACACCTTGGCCTTCTCCTCTGAACTTTCAACATTTACCACTAGTGGGGCAACTTCTTCCCCTCCTACCTTGGAGCTTGCCTTCTCTGAGAATTTTATGACTCTTTTCCTTTTGGGTACAGGATCATCAACCTCAAGATTTTTCCCTTCAGTTTCTTTCTTCTCAAGCTTCTTAGTCCTTGTCCTCTTCTTAGCCTTTGGCTTTCTCTTCTTTTCTGCTTCCTGGGCTTTTGTTTCTTGAACGCCTTTTATCTTGATTTTGAAAGGAGAATCCAGCCTACCTTTTCCCTTAGGATCCCACTCGGTCGATTCTTTAGAGGTGGAGTGAGGATTCAAATCTTCCATTAGCACTTAGATGCACTATACACCTTCATTTTCTAACTCCCATAGCTTATGCTTTAGCCACATCTTGGTAAATTTGATAACTGGATCCATCAGTTGTTTTAATTTTGTCTTTTCCTCTTCTAACCAATCCGCATCACCAATTGGTCTGTCTTTTATGGCCTCATAAGCATGGTCCTGGATCAAGTTTCCATCATCGTCAAGTTGGTCTGGGACTACCCTCACATTGTATAGTTGGACTGATTCAATTGGGAGGTGAGAAAACTTCTTCTTTCTAACTTCAAATTCATCATTGCAATTGGCCCAGTAGTTCTCCAAATCAACCTTATGGCTATACTCTCTGCTGGCCTTCTTTTGGGCTTCTCCTATGATATCAAACCTGGATCTCTTGGAGTGGAAAGATAGGCCAAGAGTACTCATTTCTTCTTCTGAAGCTTGGACAGAACCAATGGAAGGACAAGCCTCTCTAGTACCAATCCTCAAGGGGAAGTCTCCACCAAATCTAGTCTTATGCTTGTCCCTCTTGACAATGGTTTCAAAGTCACAGATCTATCTAGTGACTTCCAGAAGTATAATGTGATCAGTAGGGTATCTTGGAAGTCTATAAGGAGCTCTCTAGCAGCCATCAATCTGAATGTAGGAAAAATTTGGAAACTGAATAAACATGCCCATATTTCTTGATGAGTTCCTTTCCCTGATCTGAAATTCTCACATGTTCTGTACCTTGAAGCAATCTAGTGATATGCATGGTGAATGCATCATTCACCCTCCTATAGCTCGAGCTTCCTAGATGCAACTGAGGGTAAACCTCATAGATGATATCCTATCCAAAGGTGCCCCTTGTACTCAATCCTTTGTAGGGGTGGAATCTTGTAAGTGCATAGACCAAATATGAAGTCATTGTGAAGGACTTTGTTTGCAACACACTGGACAACTGCTCGTGAATTACTTTTCTAATGACCCCTTCCCAATGGTAGTTAATCTTCTTTTGCTCCATCCTCACAATCACATGGCACATCCAATTCTCAAACATGCCAGCACTCTTCAATCCAACCACGCTGTTGAGTAATGTGATGGCACAATAATACTCCTTCTTGAACTTTGCTCTGAATAGCTACTTGGATAGTTTGGAATAGTGAGACTTGGGCTTCTCCAGCCAAGAATTGATAATCTTTTGTGACTTCACAGTTTGTTCATCGTAGAACTCCTGAGCCGCCTTCATGTTGAATCTCACCACATGAGACCTGTCTAGCATATCAAAAGTTTTGGCAATGGAAACAGGGTTGATATTTTCCATAACTCTCCCTTGAGGACCAATTATTCTCTGTGTGTCCTAATCATAGTTCCTGGCACACTCAAGGACCAACTCATAACACTACACCGTAGAAGGGAAATCTAGCTACATGTGACAAGCCTGATTCCATCATCCTTCTAGCCACCAAAGGAGGATCCCCTGCTGCCATTCTTCCTTTAAATTCCTCATAATCCCACAATCTGACATTTGTATCAATCACCCCTGACCAAACCAATGTAATCTTACTCTCAGGGATCTTTCTCTTAATGTCCATCTTAATCTTTTCTGCATCAGACATTGAAGACCCAACTGCTGCCATGCTAGGTTTAGCCTACACTCAACATGGAAATCATAGTAAAAGCCACAGGAAGGGAATGTTAATCCATCAGAACACCATTAGAATGAACCTCATACAACCAAGGAATTATTTAATCTCATATAAAATGATCACAACAAATTTTGGGTTTCAGGACCATCCGCAAAATCTGAGCTAGAGCAGAATTTCGGGGAATTCTGGGCTAGACGGATTCTGACGGAATAATCATGAAAACACCTACTAACAATTAAATCTGATCATTTTCAATCCACAAACCACATAGGAGATCACAAGATAGCATGAATAAATCATAAAATGCAATAAAAATTACCAATACATCATGTTATTCGATATTTCCTTACATTTCACCAAATTTTAGGAAAATCCGCCAGAGACGGATTTCCACAAAGGCAGAGACACTTTGCAAATCCAAAAAAAATAGGGAACCAAGGACCTCAGGAAAATCTGGAGTCAACGAAAATACGCGGATAAGGTAAAAATCTGAAAGCGATAGCGGATTCCAGAAACTCAAAGGAAATCAGGAAAATAGAGGAGATCAGGAAAATCCGGGGTCAACGAAAATCTGCAAAAATATATGAAACTCCAAAATCGAAAGCAGATTCTAGAAAAGTAGAGGAAATCGAAAAAATTCGCCAAGGGCGGATTGTCCTGAGGGAATGGAAAATCCTAGACTAAGGATGAAACCCGAACATCAGCGTTAAATCACGATTACGCTCAGAATATCAGATCGATCATGAGTTTCAAAGATTTAAGCTTAGAGAAAGTTAGGCATGGACCTTCCATAGATTTTATTTGCATTCTAGGCCCGTTTTACAGCGAAATAAGGTGGAATGGTGGTGCCCTAGGTTTCAAACCCTATATATCTACCATTAACACACAGGAAAACATATGATTGAGGTATTTCAACTGTTGATACCATACTAGGGGAAAATCATGATTCTCAAGCAAGTTCACCAAAATGAAAATGAACAAACCA
>VDFB02291943.1:0-15915 GCA_007258455.2 Sequoia sempervirens
TATATGTATATATATGTATGTATGTATATATATATATAACTGAATATATATATAATTTTTTAATATATATTTACATATAATAAATATATATATCGTAATACAGTCAGCATACATTTGATATATATATATATATATATATATATTTATATAAGAGTACAGACAATATAATTATAATAAGCACATTATATAGGTTGTATGCATATATATAAGTATAAATGTATACGCCTCTATGTACATGTATATATAGGTATATCATATCGATGCATCCATATGAGCACATTGTCCATTTGCCAACGTATGCTTGTATCGATATGCCTTTACATATGGATATGTGTATATACTATACATATATATATATATATATATATATATATATATATATATATATATATATGTTCACATCTGATTCACTTATAACCATTTATGTTACCATCATATTGATAAGTGTGTACGTGTAGTATACCTATACATATGCATATATGTGTCTTTAGATCTTGTTGACACGCATGTGCATACATATAAACACACTTCCACGTACATCCTACTTACCCATATGATCATAATAGCACAAGCAAGATCTTTAAAACTTAAATAGATAAACAGCACCCGCAAATGCACGCAGAAGTAAACAAGACTCCTAATGTAAACATACAAGCTATGAATGGCTTACCTATTATAGACACCTAAATTTGGACACTTAATTTATCCAAATTTATCCCCTTTCGTCTAAACATCCTTTTATTTGCATTAATTAAGTAATATTACTATTATTTAATTAATACCCTTAATTCTTCTAAATCCCTAAGGTATTCAATTAATAATTAAATACTTTACTCTCTTTAATCCTTCTTTCATCAAATGAATTAAATAAATATGACATTTATTTAATTCCTCACATGTCACATCTTTTTCTTAATTCTAATCAATCTCTTAATCTCTTCATTAGGGATGTGCACATGCCTAATCCTTGATTAAGATGTATCACATCCTCCAACTTTTGCAAGTTGGCTTCTAATCCTCATTACTCTCTAATTATCTTCTAATTACTGATTAGTTAAGCCTAATTAGTACCTTGGTCAACTCTCCCCATCCCCCAAGGAATTTTTAATTCCTTTTTATTCATCCAAGACTTCTCTCTTCCCCATGTGAATTTTTAATTCTCATTTATTCCTCCTAGAATCCCTTTTTCCCATGCATCTTCTAAAATCTTTGACTTGTCACATCAAGTCACATGTGGACAAGTGCTTCCCTTTTTGGAACCTTGTCTTGTCAATGGGATTCTTCCAAGCATGTGAATTTTTAATTCACATTTATTCACCCAAGATTCTTCTCATCTCCCAAGGTACTTGTCCTTCATCCACATCACATGTCCTTATTCCACCTCACTTACACATCACCCATCCTAAGCCACTTCATCCTCCACATGTCAAGATGTAAGGGCTTGTGAGTCCTCAACTCACCATAGCCATTCATCTGGGCCTTGGTGGCTTAATCTCAACTGTTGAATTCTCCAGAGAATTCAAATTCCTCTGTAGAATTCATATTCCTCTATAAATACCCCCCCTCTCCTAATGCATTTAACAACACTTAGCCATTTGCACCCTTATGCTACCAAATTTCCCACTCAATTTGCAAGCATCATTTTAGCCACTTAGTCTCTAGCATTTGCATTCATCACATTGTTCAACTTGCATTTAACCATCTCCATAGCCATCCAAGGAGCACACAAGCATTCAAAAAATCAAGGGCCAACCAAGGTATTTCAACAACACAAAGAAGGTATAATCACTTGTTATCTTTTTATCTTATTTCTTTGTGTTATCAATTCCTTAGGCTAATCTTTGAGGTGTCCCTTGTGTTTTTCCTTATTGCATAAAAGTTGTTTTGCATCTTTAGAATAGGATAAATATTTAGGATCGTGCCTATAACCCACAAATTGACTCAGTTCAATCACTCTAAAGTGGTGTGTGTATGCTCAAATAGTTTACTTTTACCAGTTACCTGACCAAGATCTTCTCTTGAGTGATACTTCCTCTCCTCCTGGAGGAATGGACCACATACCTGCATCCACTAACACATGCTCATGGAAGTCAAATATTCAAAACATATGCAATATACATAAACATCTCCAAAGTTAGAATAATTATATTTCAATAACCTTTCATTCACATAAATGCAATATTTCACCATGAATAACATCAATTGAAGTAACATCAAATGAGACAATCATCAAATGTGAAAACATTCATATTGATAAAAAAGTACAAGCATATTTTATTCCTCTCCAGAATTCACATTACATCCATTTTTACCCCATGCAGTAATAGTAAATAGTAACTATACAATTGGGGTGTAACAAGATCTAGAGAAAGAAACAGGAGACTGAGAATAAGGAAGAATCTATACCACCCTCTTGTGCAGATGTTTCCTTTGGAAACTAAGCCTAGAGATATGGCTTAAGGGGAGCTTTAATCCATATCTTTCATCCCCTACCGGAAAAGAGGTGTTGAAGCTACAACATGAAGATATGTGATGAAGAACAACATGCTAAATCTATTGGTGAAAACTGCAGAAGAAAATATGTCAATGCAAAGATTTCCAGAGCTTCAGAAGTTGACTGTGCATATAGTTTTAGGGTTTTCAACTTTATTAATTGAAGCATTTATTACAAAATTAGGTCAAATTGAGGAGTTAAAAGAAAATTTTCTAAGGAAAATTCGTTTCATCAAAAGAATTCAAAGAAGAATAGAGTAGAAAAAGGAGAATTTGAAGAGTTCAAGGTGATTCAAAGTTATAGAGCATGAAAAACCTAATTTGATGAGAAAGTTAAAAATAACGAGCTGAGAACAAAAAAAGAGTTACCACTCTCATGGGAAAGGAAAAAGATGATCATGAAAGAATTTGGAAAGAGTGTGAGGACAAAGCTGAGCAGTTTGGGCACAAGTTGGGACCACTTTTGGTGACTAAAGAGAAATAAAAGTTGATATTGTTGCTTCAAAACCAAATATGGAAGGAGAAGTGCACACTGATGATGCTCAACATAAGCAAGATTCTATTGATGAAGTTGCATAGGATAACACCCCTCCAAAAGTGGAGGATATGCCAAAGGAAAATGAAGAAGAGGGATTAATCAAAGAAGATACTGCAAAGGGAAATCTTACATCTTCTTCGATACAAGGTATTGAAGTTCATCCTCTGATACACATAGGAAATGTTGTAGAGGAAGACAAAACAAAGGAAGTGAATGCAAATGTTGATACGAAGCATGAGGAAGAAAATTTTGATGGGAAAAAGGAAGAACATCAAGAAGAAGAGCATGAAGAAGAAGAGGACAAGGAAAAGGATGCATTCAAAGATGTAGAGAAAAATAAATCAACTAACTTTGATACTGCAGATAAAGAGAAGGCTACAAAAATTACAAAGTCTCTTGGTGAATCTCCCAACTCCTCTAGAGATTCTCTTAGAAATATGCTAAGTATTCAACCTAACTTTCATCTGGTTGTGTCCTCACAACTGTTGCAACTGTCGATGAATTAGGGTAATGTCGACTTGAACAAGATATCTCCTATTCACAAGCTTCAACTGGGAGACTTGTTCCATGCATCTACCAAAAAAGAGATCATTGATACACATCAAAAGAGTGGAAAGGTAATGGGTGAGGTAGTAATGTATTGCATGAGATCATACTTGGATCCAACATAGACACATCTCTCTTAGGTATAGATAATCTCAAACTAATGATTGATTCCTTCAAATCATATGCATCTGGACTAAAGGTAGAGGTAGAGAAGTAGAAAAGAGGTTGAATGACAAGAGAATGTTGGAGATCATAGAGAAATGTGCGGTTGCACATAAGAAGTTCTCTGAATTGATGAAAGATGCAGAAGTGTGTGTAGATGAGGCTAAGTCATTGCTAAAGTATGGGATGAAGTGGTCCAGAGCCAAACAAAGTACAAGAAAAGAAATGGACTCCATCAAGTCTCAAATTAACACAACTTATAGTGCATATAACCTAGCTATGAACCTCACATGTGCTACAAGGTATCTCATAGAATATCTTCACAAGAAGTTTTTCCAGTTGTAGGCTCAAAAAGAAACTATTATTTTACAGTTTGGAGAAGATAGGGATGCAATCAATCCCAAACTCACAATTATTTCCAGAGCACTTCTTAGTGCTGGAAAGGTTAAGAAGATGAATTTGGTACCCTCTACTTCAAAAGAGGGAGAACTCCTACTGGAACTTGAAATGTAGAGTAGGTTTCTCGCAGAAGCCAAGCAAACATGGGAACAAGGAAGGTAAGCCTGGGAAGACCAACTAAAGAATTAGTAGGTGTCAACCACCTCTGATTGACTTATATTTCATCCTTTTATGCATTTTTCTATGTATTTGAATCAGATTGCTTCTATATATGTGGATACATAGAGTTGCATTTTTGTTCTAATATATGATTCAAGGGGAGTTCTAAGAATGAAACAAAACATGTGTATATAGACACCCTTTTCCATTGATTTCAAAGGGGGAGAGTGGAACAAGTGTCAAAGGGGTAGAAAAAGTAATAAAGGAGAGATTTTGGAGAGTGTTTAAGAACATGTTGCCATCAATGAAAAAGGGGAGATTGTTGGAAGATTGAGGAGATTGTCATTGATGATACAATACTGGAAACATGAGCATGGTATGTACATAATGAAGGATACAGTGTTGTCATTGATGTCAATAATGTCGTGGATCATCCAAACATGTTTCAGAGGTATTGTGGAAGACATTTGTGTAGGTTGAGTTGGTCCAGAAAGTGCAGTGATGTAGAAATCTGACTAAGTGTCAAACCTGCCAGTTCAGGGTTATAGAGTGTTGGTTTTTGGGTCCACACCACTCTACAAATGAAGATTTTGCTTTGCAATTCTAACCTAATTTTTGTGGTTGTTAGAATATTTTGAATCCAATATTTCATCTAGTTTGGTGAAGTATTTTGGGAGATATGAATGACAGAGTTTCGTTTAGCTTATTACAGTCATTTTATGTATAGTGTGTCGGTGTGGGAGATTTTGTACTCCTTCACGGATGAATATTTTGTGTTGTGTGATGTTCTAGATGTTTTATGCTTTCTTTGCTTATATCAGTTGAATATGCTTTGGTAATTGGATGAATAATGTTTGAATGGTTTAATAGAATACTGATTAACCCCCCCTCTCAGTATTCCAGGTGTTCAATAGTATCCTTTGCGGTTGGTGTAGGTACTTGTGTAAGGGATGATTCTTCTTCAGGGTTTCCCTCATTCTACTCACTCTGATCACTAGTATCTTCTAATGCTTTTTATGCTGAGGGGATAAATTTTCATAGAGCATCTCGCTGCCTCCACATGCAATGGTTGTGACTCTTGAGATCAGCAGTTCCTGCACATTGTTAGTAACTCATGTTGTTGTTGATAGCTAAAACCTAATTAGCCTGATGTTGAAAATAGAATTGTTAAACTATGAAATATTGAAAGGAATTAAAAATACATAGGAGAATCCTGAACTTAGCACCATCCCCAACAATGATGCCAAAAATGTATAGCCTCTCTAATTTCTAATTAACTTGGTGTTTACTAGGTCTAAACAGAGCTTGAAGGATGAATTCCTAACTAAACAATTCATCTTTCACAAGAGGTTGTATTTAATTATCAACCAGGGACTCATAAACTTTAGATAGTGTTGGAACAATATATACATTCATGGAATTTAGACACATCCTACATCAATGGAGTATAGGAAATTACACATGTACAAAAGACTACAAAAGTTGGAAAATGAAATGAATTACTAATTCACAAAGCAGGGGAAATAAATATAAATTGTTACCTTATGCTACAAGTACCTAACACTTAAGACTATAACTGCCAACTGTTAAAAATTGTAGTGTCTTAATCTAGCTAATTCCTCTAGAGTATGAAATCAACATGAATATATAGAATTCAATTCAAAATTACATAATGACATTCATGAATTACAACACATGCATATAACTGGAAACTACTTAACTAATTTCAATAATGCATCATTTAATCTAACAATAGGAAATGAAGTGGATTAGCAGTACCTCAAGTGGCCCTTGCTTGAGTTGTTGCTTCCATAGAAGTTGTCAACACCTACTTACTCAACAATTCATTATATCAAACTAATTCTTTTTATTGTAGATAAACACTAAATTCTTATATACAATCCAACAAGAATATATTGAATATTTCTTATTCAATAACACATATCTATTGTTGCAACTAATAACAGATAAAAACTAACTTATTAGCTTGATCAACTAACAACTAGAACAAATAATAGCAATTAGATTTACTCCTTGACAACATATCCCACCATAAGGGTATGTGAGGAGTTTTATTTTTCTATTTTTCTATATCAACATAACACATTTCCATTTCCACATACTTGAAACTAATTAAAAGTGTATGAAAGACATATAAAAGATATATAAGGTCTTGGTAATGTCTTTGAAACTTAGAAGATGAAATGATAAAATCATAAAACAATAAAGGAAAAATAGCCATTAATTGAGCCCATCAATAGAGAATCATCAATCTTGGATGCCATATAATGGAGTAAACATGTATGACCTAAAAATTGAGTTCAAATAGTAGTATCCATAAGAAATGATTATATTAATTACATGCATTTATGTTAAATAACATCTTGTCTATAACAACAATAAGAAGAACTGGCCTATTTCTAGAGATTGTGAAGCTTGTTACAAGAGAAAATAGGATTTGAGGAACAACATTTAAAAAATAAAAATTAAGAGATGGTTGAAACTATACGTTAGTTGATATCTTCACATGGGTTCCATAATTAGGTTTGACAAGTGACAACAATGTAGATGATCCAATTGTAAAACCTTTAATGAAAAAGCAATTTCTCTTTATTGCTCTGTCCCCCTCTCTATCTCTCTATTTCTCTCTACCTCTCTTTATTCCCCCCCTCTCTCTTTCTCGATCTCCCTCTCTATTTATCTCTCTTTCTATTCCTTTTTTCCTCTATCACTCTATCTCTCCCTCTCTATCCTTTTCTCTCACTCTCTATTTCTTCCCCCTTTTCTCCTTCATTTTGTTCCCTTCCTCTCTCTACCCATCTCTCTATTTCAAACTATCTCTCCATCCCTCTCTTTATCTCCCCCCTCTCTCTCTATCTCCTCCCCCTCTCTATCTTCCTCTTTCTCTATCTCTCTATCTCCCTCTCCTTCTCTCCCCCTTTCCATCTTCCTCTTTCTTTCTCCTCTCTCTTCCCCCCTCCATATCTCTTATCTATAGTTGACAACAAGTTGCCTGAGGGGACCCTATAGTTCCCACCCACCCAATAGTTCCTAAGAATAAAAGATGCTAATCAGTGGAGGAGATTAGTGGAGTTGGCCACGAGACATCGAGTCGGTAAGTAGGCATACATTGATTCTGGAAGGGCCAGCTCGAACACGCCTTATACCCCCTCACCCTACTCTAGATAGTTTGGGAGTTGCTCGAACATGCCCCACCCCAATTTAGCTCGCTATGAAATGTATATAATGAAATATAATTATATAAGATATTTTACATATAAAATAAAGATATATCTAAATATACAATTTTATAGTAAAAAAATACTTTAAGACATATAAATACAATATATTTTATATTAAATATAATTTCTTTCAATGTATGTCAAGCGAAGAAATTGTGTGGATATCGTGAAGTATTTGACCATATGAATTGATAGAGACAAGGTCTCATGGAATACAGAAGACATGGAACACCTTGGTCGTAAAAATTGTCAAGTATAGGTACGTTTCATTAAAAATGAAATCCTTTTTAGCAAAGGACAAAACATAGAAGGCCGCTATTTAAGGTTGTGGCTGACATAGCTAGCGCCTTTCTGACGTGGCAACCGAAGATTGTGAGAGGTGAGTAGAGCCAAATAAATATGGCAATTGCCAACTATCTACTCATTAATAAATTGGGTGGGAAGATTATGTAGACGTGAAAAGGAGGGCCCCGCCCACCCATGTAAAGGGGTAAAGTGGAAAGTCGAAGGGGTCCATTTATCCTCATCTTCCTCTTTTTGCACTTTTCCACATGCCACGTAGGATCTTGCAAACGGTCCCATACAACGCGCTTTCTAGTCACTGTAACAAAAAATTAATGTTCTTTTCATCGTGGACGGGCAACTTAATAAGGTTTGTCTTATATGATATCTGGTACAAATGTTGATATTTATGTAACCCAGCTATTTTTATTAAAAAATTCAAGGGATTGATGGGACAATGTGTTGATATGGATTAAAATATTTAGATAGTTTATGATCTAGTGTTATTCATATTTCCAAGTGTTATATGATATTTTAATAATGGATTGGATCATATTTTTATGTGACAAAAATATTAAATTCTATGTCAAAGATAATATTACAATTTAAGTATGATTATGAGCATCTTTTTATGTCAAAGACAATATTACCATTCAATAGTGATTGCGACATCTTTTTGTGTCAATATTCTCATCTAATCTTTTTATGTCAAATACAATATTATCATGTAGAAAAGTGATCGGATCATACCTTCATGTAGCTAAACTAAGTTGATAGTAAACAATTAGTATATTGTGTTTTATGTGGAGTATCTATCCACTTAAATAGTCATAATTGTATTTTTTGGTTCGAGCAAGTTGATAGTAAACAATTGATATGACGTATCTTATGTGGGCTTTCGTACTTTAAACTAAAACCAAACTCGTCTTATTTTAGAATAAGTAGATAGTAAAAACAAATATAGTATTTTTTATGTGGGCTTTTTTATTTCTAGTTAAACGACACATTTGGTATTTGATTTTTTTGTTAAAATATATAGATGGTAAACAATTACTATCTTGTTGTTTTATATGGGTTCTCTTACTTTAAAGTAAAAGCGACTCATTTTATATAATAATTATTTGAAGACACAAAAATATCATTAAACTTAGTAGTGGAGTAAAACAAGTGGTTGTTTATTCTAAATACCTCTTCAGATTTAAAAAATGTTAAATGTATCATGGTTACCAACTTTGACAACTACATTATATTTTATTTTATGTAGATAACATTGTCCTCCTTGCAACTTACTTCACACAGAAAAAATCAAATATTATTTAGGAAATTTGTAACAAGTTCGATTTAATTGTAAATTTTGAAAAAGATAAAATCGTGAATTATTAAATAAAATAAATATTTAATCTACATTACAATTTTCCTTCAACAACCATCTTCAAATAGTTCTCAAAGCTATTGATCTTAATTACAAACTAAATTACAAACTTAACATGAAAAAGGACCTTACATAAGATGGCAGACATGTTGAACTTTGACATTGAAATAAATAGAGAACAACATTCTTTATGTTAGCAATCTTTAATGATCCTTTAAAGTTTTAAATTAGAGGGTGTAAATATATTTCAAGAAATTTGAAAAAATTAAAGAAATTAAAAAAACAATTTATTATTTCTAATCTAAATGTTATAAAAATATGACTTATCATTTCTATTAAAACTAGAGCTTTAACATTCTATTTGTTGTAAGAAAATAAATTAAAAAATCGAATAAAATAGTTTTCTTATCATTAATCTTAAAATGTATGAATATAAGATCTATTTTAATATTTATATTGATACAATAACTTATACTGAATATGGTCAAATGCATTCTTGAGAGGACATAATAATATCTAAAAGAAATCTACTCATTTATATTTGGAAATCTTTTAGAAATAGATATAAAATTTATAAGTGTATATGTCTAAACAACCTAAATAAATAAAAGAGACCACAAACTATTTTCCTATATAAATACTTAGAACCTTGCTCAAATATTGAAAAAATAAGAAAATAAGGTTGTCTTAGGAATTACTTGCTCTAATTTTATCCAATAGTTTTAAGAATTCCATCGCTTCCCTCCTTGAGGAAATATACTATGAGAGTAAATATAAGTACATCATATTTAAGTTTCAAATAGTTATGCTAGAATAGAACTAAGAAAACCTTATAGAGAATCTATAATTTATTAATGATGAAGTTGGATTCACTCTCATCCATAAGAGCTATATTTAAAGAGTAACAAGAGTTGAACTAAGTCAATTTTAATACATCAAGAATATAAATAACAACGTATAAGATATGAACTGAAAAATGAGTTGATTCTAAGACTCTAATTAATGATAGTTTAAGGCATCTTCTCTCAAAATATCACAATTTTTTTATTGGGATTCATATCTAAAATAGTAAATTGTATAAAAAAGTTTTAGATTTTTTTTCCATTCCTCTTTATTTAGGATGCCATTTCTTAAGAAAATATCTTAAAATTTTTGTACGAAATTCAAAATTAAAAACATATAAAAAATTTAAAATTAAAATAATATGTTTTATAAATTCCATTTTACAAGATTTTTTAATGAATCATTTCATTTTTAATTTTGGAATTTTTTATTTTTATTAATGTTTTTATAAAAAATGCATATGTATTTATATTTAATTAATAAAAATTAAGGTAATATATTTTAGTTTAATACACATTTACTGAGTTTTATTAGTGGGTAATATTATATAATTATTTATATTAAAATTTTAAATAAAAATGGAGAATAATATAGTTCTAGTTAGTAAGGATGATGAAGATGTGTATAATCATAAAATTGCACCACCCTCAATTTCACATACATTCTTGCGTTTGCTTTAGTGTTCACTCCCTTAGCATCTTGAGTAGGCTCATTTTAGCCCTTGCATCAACCTTTTTCCCTTCTTAAGATGCTCCAACACCCCTTTTCAACAGCTACCCTTGCACATCAACTTTGCATCAAAAATTGTGCTTTTCTCATTCTTGTCATTTTGTAGCGTGACATGTCCAGACACTAGCACATCGTGCGGATGTCTACATGCCGCACTAGTGTCCTGCGACATTTCAACACTCAAACAGTTGTCTCCAAGCATGTTTTCCACTTGTCTTCACCTTTTGTCAGTGGTAACAGTCGGGAACGCCTTGTAACGGCTAACAAAGCTTCTTTTCTCTCCTTAAAAGTAGTCTTTTCACTCCATTTGCATCTTCTAACTTTCTCTAAATTCTTCTAGCTCCATTCTTTCAACTTCTAGCTCCACTTCTTCTACCATCTTGCTCTTGCTTGCACAACTCCCTTATTTGTCACAACAACTTCAAGCTCTCTTAGCACCTCCCTTTGCAACACTCTTAAGCTTTTTTAGCTGCACTCTTTGTAGCCCTCTTGGCTCTCATGTCCATCTCCCTTGTCTTATGCTTGTGAGCATCTTGGGATTCTTCACATCCTCTACCTATTGCATTTGCATATTGTGATATGGGTTCTCCTCCTTGAGCAGAGATTGCTTTTATAACTTCTTTTGTGATATGGGTTCTCCTCGAGCGAGGTTTGCTTTTATCACTCATACTTGGTGGTGCGAGTTCTACTCCTGAGTAGGTTCTTCTTTCACCACAATCTTTGTTCATTTCTCTCTCTCTTTATCTTTTGGTTGTCCATGGAGGTGGGAACACCAAAACGGGGGTTTGACTGAGGCAAACCCCTATACAACCCCAACATTCTCTCCAAATATCGTGCATACAGGTATTGAAGACATTCACGTGCTAGAGGCTTAGTCACTTGTGTGGTTGTGAGCATCTTCTTTCCTTTCCTCTCCTTATCTTTATCATTTCTACTTTACTTCATTTTAGTCCTATTACATTCTGTTTCTTTATCACATTCTGTAAATTCTCAACAATCGAAGTAGAAGTAGGCATCTTGTTTTTTTTTGTGACATTCTCATTCTCTAGTCCATACGAGATGCCAGTGCGCTGCACTGTCATCCATATTCCGCACTATCGTCCTTTGGCCAAGAGCTTGTCAGTTTGTCCATAAAATATTCATGACCTGCTCTTTCTAATTTTAGAATTCTTGTCGTTGTTCCTGAGGTAGTTTAGGGCAATTCATCCCGTGAGGCTCTCTGAATGAAGAGAACTCGTGAGTAGTGAATCCCCCTTCTCTACATTTTGGTGAACCCGACGTGAATAGGGTACTTTTCGAAAAAACTAGGAATTTATTTACCCCTACTTGGCAGGGTCATAAATTTTGACTCGGTGCTTAGAATTCAGAATCATTTGCACCATTGGAAAGGTCTCCTAGAGAACTAGTTCAGTCCCTAAAATACTAGTGCCTTCAACAATCAATGTATTCTCTTTTGGAGATGATGCATTCGTGAATGATGAATCTCTTATACCTTCCAATGCACTCTCTTCTAGAGATGATGCATTTGTGAATAATGAGTCTTATCTTTGTTCTGATGCACTCTCTTCTAGAGATGATGCATTGGTAAATGATGAATTTCTTATCTATTCCAATGCACTCTCCTCTAGAGATGATGCATTAGTGAATGATGAACCTCCTTCCACATCTGATCCTCCCTGGATCGATGTTGAGAATGTTTCTTCGAATAATTATTCCACATTTGATCCTGTTTTGATTGATGTTGAGAATATGTATTCAAATAATTGTTCTACTAGATGTGATGATTTTGTAAATGTAATCTATGTCTCTGCTTCCCCTCAAAGGCCTAAGAGACCAGTCATTTATGTGACTCCAGCTAGTCTTTCTCCTAAAAGGGTTTGTTTTATTAATGGTGTTCCATTTGATAGTAAATCTCCTGATCTTTCTAAGGCTCCCTCTTATAGAGAGATAACCCATACTTATGAGAATAGAAAGAATAATCAACCAATTCTTCCTTCAACATCTAAACCTACAACTGAAGCACCTAGTGATTATGATCTTGTTGAGCAACTCTGAGTTACTCCGGCTAATATCTCATTGTGGGGCTTGCTTTAGTCTGCTCCAGTTTATTAAGGCATGCTTCAGGAAGCTTTGAAAAAGATCCTCTTGTCTTATTTCGCTAGGCCGACAGATGCTGATGCGTTGATAGCATATATTCATGCGGATTCATTGAATATTACATTCTATATGTAGGAGCTTCCGTCTCCAAAAGTACAGAAGCAAGCGGACCCTCTAATGATTATAGTCAACATTAATCAAATTGGCATTAGACGTAATCTCGTTGACTCTGGTTCAACGCTCAATGTATGTAGCATTGATCTATTACCTAAGATGAATATTGATTCATATTCTCTTAATGATTCTTCTGTTGTCATTTGTGGGTTTGATAATGTTGGGCGACAAGCTCTACGTACAATAGTGTTACCTCTATAGCTTGGATTCGTCACCGTACCCACCCTTGTATATGTTATGTCAGGAAAATTACCATATAACCTTCTTCTTGGTAGACTGTGGATTCATGTTATGGGTGCAGTCTCGTCTACCTTGAATAAAGCTATTTTCATTTGCAATAATCGAGTAGTCACAGTCAAGGCTGACCCTAATGCTATGCACTTATGTGAGATGGCAATTATTGGTTGAGCTTCGGTTGTGCCTACTCTTATTCCTTCAGTGTCTTCTCTTATTCCTTCAGTGTCTTCTAGTGTGTTGATGTTTACTCCAACAGTACCTACTACAAAGGATACTCTCGAGATAAATGTCCCTAACGAAGATCCTTCTAAAGTAATAAATCCTAAGTCTATTCCTTCTCAAAGGAATGCATGTCTTGGTGGTGATTGGGGTTCTTTAGACTTTATAGAATCCTTCACTGGAGAATATAAAGTCGACCCGATCCACTCAGACTTTCTGATGACATCATCCACACCTGCTATCAAAGATGACTACTCTTTTGTATTGCAGGGTAAGGTGAATGCAAATTGTAATGTTCTCAGTGTTGATCCTCCTTTTGAGGAAGATGATCACACTTATGTTAAGGAGGTTAATGTTGGTAGTCCTATCAAAGAGGATGATGGCGATCTCGTAGAGGAGTACAATCCCTATTGTCTAAATAATACTCTCCCTGGAGATCCTCCTTTTTCTTCTATCTTTGTGCCTTCTTCTTGCGAGCAATCAAAATTTTCTCCACAAGAGAAAGGATTGCTTCCTGCTCCTCATTCCTTATCTGAGCAAGAGCATATTTTGTTGTGGCTTCTAAAATCCCGCTTAATCACTCTTCCTTCTCCTACATGCAAGAAATTACATAAACATGATAAAGAAAAACATTATTTTTGTGCATTCCATCGAGTTCCTGGCCATTCCACTAGTGAATGTAAGGCCTTGAATGAACAAATACAATAGATTCTTGATTCAGGTGCCATCAAACTCCTGTTTGATTGATGCACCTGCCTCTTCTTTGAATGACAAGTGATATTGAGGTTTACCTCTCTCCTGTATGGTCTAAGTACCTTTCATGGTTCTCCTCCCCTGTATGTTGGGGGCAGTGATAACTTGTCCTAGAGATGCGTGTCCTTCTTTAAGGACCCTTTCTCTTCTCTTTATCTTTCAATTTGAGTGTCCCTTGAGTGGACCCCTTTTTCTCTTAAAGGGTTCCCAAGGGATCCCCTTTGAAAGCTTTTCTCTTGAGTAAAATCATTTGCATCTAGCTTGGGGGCAGCCCAACTAGACCTTTCCTTTGAAACAGTGCATCCCTTGAGTGGACCCCTCTTCTTTTGAAGGGTTCCTGAGGGACCCCTTTGAAAGCCTTCCAATTTATTGATGGTTTGCGCGACTATCTGCTTACTTGCCTATGTGGTCACTTTTGCTTTGTAGGTGCGCATGTAAAGCCGCTTTCTGACTCTGCGGAGTCCACTTTTCTGGGTTTCCTTCATGCGAGAGATCTTGGGGGATGCCTCCTTGTAGGTCTATGGGTCTATAAGGCACTTTTTGGGTTTCCTTCATGTGAGAGATCTTGGAGGATACCTTACTTGCAGGTCTACAGTTCTGTAAGGTGCTTTCTCATCTTCTTCCATGTGAGAGATCTTGGGGGTTGCCTCCTTGCAGGTTTGTGGGCCTGTAAGGTACTTTTCTCTATTTCCTTCATGTGAGATATCTTGGAGGACACCTTCCTTGCAGGTATGTGGCCCTATGAAGCAATTATATTCTCTTCTCTTCTCTTGTGTATATACCAGATTGAAGATCTACATCTTCTTCATCTTGTGTATATGCCCTTCCTCTCTTCATTCTAGAATTCTTCTATGTGTTATTATTCTTAAGTTGGGGACGATGCATAGTACTGAGACAACCTTTTACATCGAGGTCTCTTTCACTTTGTTGACTCAAATCCTTTAGCTTTTTATGTTCTAACATTGTTGTATGGTGCAGGTTATTCTTGTCTAATGCATTTTTTTTGCAGGTCTTCAACCTGGGGGCATGCTTCTATGGTTCGAAGAATTATCTGCTTCCTCTAAAGTATCCTTTTGGCATATGATGCTATTTATTTATAGTATATTTCCTTTAGCGTGCATATTAGCATAGATTCATATGCCCACTAAAGTGGGGGCAAAATGTATAATTGTAAAATTGCACCGCCCGCAATTTCACATACATTCTTGCGTTCGCTTTAGTGTCCACTCCCTTAGCATCTTGAGTAGGCTCATTTTAGCCCTTGCATCAGCCTTTTTCCCTTCTCAAGATGCACCAACACCCCTTTTTAGCAGCTACCCTTACACATCAGCTTTGCATCGAACATTGTACTTTTCTCGTTCTTATCATTTTGTAGTGTGACATGTCTAGACACTAGCGCGACATGCAGACGTCTACACGTTGCGCTAGCATCTTATGAAATTTCAATGCTCAAACAACTGTCTCCAAGCATGCTTTCCACTTGTCTTCACCTTTTGTCTGTGGTAATGGTCGGGAATGCCTTGTAACAACTGAAGAAGCTTATTTTCTCTCCTTAAAAGCAATCTTTTCACTCCATTTGCATCTTCTAACTTTCTCTAACTTCTTCTAGCTCCATTCTTTCAACTTCTAGCTTCACTTCTTCTACCATCTTGCCCTTTCTTGCACAACTC
>VDFB02291944.1:0-20516 GCA_007258455.2 Sequoia sempervirens
ACATGTTTGGATGATCCACGACATTATTGACATCAATGACAACACTGTATCCTTCATTATGTACATACCATGCTCATGTTTCCAGTATTGTATCATCAATGACAATCTCCTCAATCTTCCAACAATCTCCCCTTTTTCATTGATGGCAACATGTTCTTAAACACTCTCCAAAATCTCTCCTTTATTACTTTTTCTACCCCTTTGACACTTGTTCCACTCTCCCCCTTTGAAATCAATGGAAAAGGGTGTCTATATACACATGTTTTGTTTCATTCTTAGAACTCCCCTTGAATCATATATTAGAACAAAAATGCAACTCTATGTATCCACATATATACAAGCAATCTGATTCAAATACATAGAAAAATGCATAAAAGGATGAAATATAAGTCAATCAGAGGTGGTTGACACCTACTAATTCTTTAGTTGGTCTTCCCAGGCTTACCTTCCTTGTTCCCATGCTTGCTTGGCTTCTACGAGAAACCTACTCTACATTTCAAGTTCCAGTAGGAGTTCTTCTCCCTCTTTTGAAGTAGAGGGTACCAAATTCATCTTCTTAACCTTTCCAGCACTAAGAAGTGCTCTGGAAATAATTGTGAGTTTGGGATTGATCGCATCCCTATCTTCTCCAAACTATAAAATAATAGTTTCTTTTTGAGCCTACAACTGGAAAAACTTCTTGTGAAGATATTCTATGAGATCCCTTGTAGCACATGTGAGGTTCATAGCTAGGTTATATGCACTATAAGTTGTGTTAATTTGAGACTTGATGGAGTCCATTTCTTTTCTTGTACTTTGTTTGGCTCTGGACCACTTCATCCCATACTTTAGCAATGACTTAGCCTCATCTACACACACTTCTACATCTTTCATTAATTCAGAGAACTTCTTATGTGCAACCGCACATTTCTCTATGATCTCCAACATTCTCTTGTCATTCAACCTCTTTTCTACTTCTCTACCTCTACCTTTAGTCCAGATGCATATGATTTGAAGGAATCAATCATTAGTTTGAGATTATCTATACCTAAGAGAGATGTGTCTATGTTGGATCCAAGTATGATCTCATGCAATACATTATTACCTCACCCATTACCTTTCCACTCTTTTGATGTGTATCAATGATCTCTTTTTTGGCAGATGCATGGAACAAGTCTCCCAGTTGAAGCTTGTGAATAGGAGATATCTTGTTCAAGTTGACATTACCCTAATTCATCGACAGTTGCAACAGTTGTGAGGACACAACCAGATGAAAGTTAGGTTGAATACTTAGCATATTTCTAAGAGAATCTCTAGAGGAGTTGGGAGATTCACCAAGAGACTTTGTAATTTTTGTAGCCTTCTCTTTATCTGCATTATCAAAGTTAGTTGATTTATTTTTCTCTACATCTTTGAATGCATCCTTTTCCTTGTCCTCTTCTTCTTCATGCTCTTCTTCTTGATGTTCTTCCTTTTTCCCATCAAAATTTTCTTCCTCATGCTTCGTATCAACATTTGCATTCACTTCCTTTGTTTTGTCTTCCTCTACAACATTTCCTATGTGTATCAGAGGATGAACTTCAATACCTTGTATCGAAGAAGATGTAAGATTTCCCTTTGCAGTATCTTCTTTGATTAATCCCTCTTCTTCATTTTCCTTTGGCATATCCTCCACTTTTGGAGGGGTGTTATCCTATGCAACTTCATCAATAGAATCTTGCTTATGTTGAGCATCATCAGTGTGCACTTCTCCTTCCATATTTGGTTTTGAAGCAACAATATCAACTTTTATTTCTCTTTAGTCACCAAAAGTGGTCCCAACTTGTGCCCAAACTCCTCAGCTTTGTCCTCACACTCTTTCCAAATTCTTTCATGATCATCTTTTTCCTTTCCCATGAGAGTGGTAACTCTTTTTTTGTTCTCAGCTCGTTATTTTTAACTTTCTCATCAAATTAGGTTTTTCATGCTCTATAACTTTGAATCACTTTGAACTCTTCAAATTCTCCTTTTGCTACTCTATTCTTCTTTGAATTCTTTTGATGAAACGAATTTTCCTTAGAAAATTTTCTTTTAACTCCTCAATTTGACCTAATTTTGTAATAAATGCTTCAATTAATAAAGTTGAAAACCCTAAAACTATATGCACAGTCAACTTCTGAAGCTCTGGAAATCTTTGCATTGACATATTTTCTTCTACAGTTTTCACCAATAGATTTAGCATGTTGTTCTTCATCACATATCTTCATGTTGTAGCTTCAACACCTCTTTTCCGGTAGGGGATGAAAGATATGCATTAAAGCTCCCCTTAAGCCATATCTCTAGGCTTAGTTTCCAAAGGAAACATCTGCACCAGAGGGTGGTATAGATTCTTCCTTATTCTTAGTCTCCTGTTTCTTTCTCTAGATCTTGTTACACCCCAATTGTATAGTTACTATTTACTATTACTGCATGGGGTAAAAATGGATGTAATGTGAATTCTGGAGAGGAATAAAATATGCTTGTACTTTTTTATCAATATGAATGTTTTCACATTTGATGATTGTCTCATTTGACGTTACTTCAATTGATGTTATTCATGGTGAAATATTGCATTTATGTGAATGAAAGGTTATTGAAATATAATTATTCTAACTTTGGAGATGTTTATGTATATTGCATATGTTTTGAACATTTGACTTCCATGAGCATGTGTTAGTGGATGCAGGTATGTGGTCCATTCCTCTAGGAGGAGAGGAAGTATCACTCGAGAGAAGATCTTGGTCAGGTAACTGGTAAAAGTAAACTATTTGAGCATACACACACCACTTTAGAGTGATTGAACTGAGTCAATTTGTGGGTTATAGGCACGATCCTAAATATTTATCCTATTCTAAAGATGCAAAACAACTTTTATGCAATAAGGAAAAACACAAGGGACACCTCAAAGATTAGCCTAAGGAATTGATAACACAAAGAAATAAGATAAAAAGATAACAAGTGATTATACCTTCTTTGTGTTGTTGAAATACCTTGGTTGGCCCTTGATTTTTTGAATGCTTGTGTGCTCCTTGGATGGCTATGGAGATGGTTAAATGCAAGTTGAACAATGTGATGAATGCAAATGCTAGAGACTAAGTGGCTAAAATGATGCTTGCAAATTGAGTGGGAAATTTGGTAGCATAAGGGTGCAAATGGCTAAGTGTTGTTAAATGCATTAGGAGAGGGGGGGTATTTATAGAGGAATATGAATTCTACAGAGGAATTTGAATTCTCTAGAGAATTCAACGGTTGAGATTAAGCCACCAAGGCCCAGATGAATGGCTATGGTGAGTTGAGGACTCACAAGCCCTTACATCTTGACATGTGGAGGATGAAGTGGCTTAGGATGGGTGATGTGTAAGTGAGGTGGAATAAGGACATGTGATGTGGATGAAGGACAAGTACCTTGGGAGATGAGAAGAATCTTGGGTGAATAAATGTGAATTAAAAATTCACATGCTTGGAAGAATCCCATTGACAAGACAAGGTTCCAAAAAGGGAAGCACTTGTCCACATGTGACTTGATGTGACAAGTCAAAGATTTTAGAAGATGCATGGGAAAAAGGGATTCTAGGAGGAATAAATGAGAATTAAAAATTCACATGGGGAAGAGAGAAGTCTTGGATGAATAAAAAGGAATTAAAAATTCCTTGGGGGATGGGGAGAGTTGACCAAGGTACTAATTAGGCTTAACTAATCAGTAATTAGAAGATAATTAGAGAGTAATGAGGATTAGAAGCCAACTTGCAAAAGTTGGAGGATGTGATACATCTTAATCAAGGATTAGGCATGTGCACATCCCTAATGAAGAGATTAAGAGATTGATTAGAATTAAGAAAAAGATGTGACATGTGAGGAATTAAATAAATGTCATATTTATTTAATTCATTTGATGAAAGAAGGATTAAAGAGAGTAAAGTATTTAATTATTAATTGAATACCTTAGGGATTTAGAAGAATTAAGGGTATTAATTAAATAATAGTAATATTACTTAATTAATGCAAATAAAAGGATGTTTAGACGAAAGGGGATAAATTTGGATAAATTAAGTGTCCAAATTTAGGTGTCTATAATAGGTAAGCCATTCATAGCTTGTATGTTTACATTAGGAGTCTTGTTTACTTCTGCGTGCATTTGCGGGTGATGTTTATCTATTTAAGTTTTAAAGATCTTTCTTGTGCTATTATGATCATATGGGTAAGTAGGATGTAGGTGGAAGTGTGTTTATATGTATGCACATGCGTGTCAACAAGATCTAAAGACACATATATGCATATGTATAGATATACTACACGTACACACTTATCAATATGATGGTAACATAAATGGTTGTAAGTGAATCAGATGTGAACATATATATATATATGTATAGTATATACACATATCCATATGTAAAGGCATATCGATACAAGCGTACGTTGGCAAATGGACAATGTGCTCATATGGATGCATCAATATGATATACCTATATATACATGTACATAGAGGCGTATACATTTATACTTATATATATGCATACAACCTATATAATGTGCTTATTATAATTATATTGTATGTACTCTTATATAAATATAAATATATATATATATATCAAATGTATGCTGACTGTATTACGATATATATATTTATTATATGTAAATATATATTAAAAAATTATATATATATATATTCAGTTATATATATACATACATACATATATATACATATATTAATATGTAAGGTATTTAAATATATATATATATATATAATAATATATATTTAGCATATTAATTAATTAGAATTCGAATAATTCTTATTTAATAAGAAGCCAATTTATTAAGGTCACTTTTGACGTTAAATGACCATGGCTAATATGTGTCGATGTTGGACATCAAATTGGAAGTCAATATGGAAATATCCACGACTATGTATATAGGCTACGTATCACCAGCCAAGACACGTATGAGAGAAATGTATGAATTCATTTTGATCTGCAAACTTTGACTTGGTCGACAAAGTAAATGAGAAATATGTTGACTAAGTCCAACGCATTAAATGGTTCAGTCGACTCAACCTTTTATCCAGTCGGTTCATTCTATGTGTTACAAAAATATCATTGACTAATTCACTTCATCTGAAAATCACGCCAACTTAGTCTGGTAAAGAGGTTTTGGTGCCACCTCTGATTGCATTTTCCTGTAGATGTCATTTTTGGAGAAATATTTGAATTCTCGATGTGGTGATTGAAATGGTCTTTAAAATGTTGTCAATAAGAAAGTTGATCTGTTAATGGTTTTTTGTTGAGTCTGAGCTTTATCTATCGCCACCTTTATGATGATTTACTTTGCATGAGACTTGTGTCATTCTTCATGCCTAAACTATAAGATATTAGAATTCCTGGCTGCTTTATAAACAGTCATACCATTTCACTTGAAACGTATTCTTGTGTGATCATTATTTGCATTCTTCTATTACTATTTCCATTCTCCCATTTCACTTAAGAGAGATGCATTCTACCAAGAGATTATACGTCCTTTTGTTGTTTGTCATTTTTCAGATATTACCAACCACTTTCATCTATTTTATGAGTGAGAAAAGAGAGAGTTTGTGAGAAAGAGGTATCTTATTGTTTGAGAGAAGTGTGCTATCAACAAAAGAGAGAGTGGAAGTTGTTTTTGGGAAGCTGAATCAAGCTGAATTACTATTGTTCTAGAAGGTTGCACTATCATCACTAATTGGGATAAACGATAACAGGCATGAGGATTTCTTCTTCTTATCATTTACTTGGAATTGATGTGTTTTCTATGCTGCATGAAATGTCTTTTTTGTTTGTGCAATAGAAGTATTTATGATTCTTTTGAAAAAGAGAATTGAAGCATTTAGGTTGTTTCTATATTGTGCTTGTAAGAACTCCATAATAGGAGTATGGTATATATATTAGTATTAAATAATAGGCTTGATTGAATGCAAGAGTCACTTGAGGTACACCGAACTAAGTTATTAAATTAACTAGAAAATCTTGTGTTACTCCTAGGATAGTTAATCTAGTATGGGAGAGAGCTTGTGTACTTGTTATATGGATTCATTTCAAGTAGATTAGACTATTGCAGGTTAGTTTGGGAAGACAGAATATCCATTGAAGGAAAATACCTATGTGTAGTGTAAGATAGCCTTAAGTCAAATTGGCCCTAAGTATTGTATGTGATAGATGACTCTTAGTTGTTTACTAAATATAACACTTTGGCCAAAGTAGTGAAATGTCTATGACTCCACTAAATATTGTGTGACTATTGAGACTACACTGTCAGTTCACCGTGATCCATTATTACATGCTAGTTCAAGATTATGGGATTGCAAGGTTCTAGTTATGTAGGACACAACAATATGCTCATTTGGTTGTCATTATCGGTTACTCTACCAATCTCTTCATCGAAAGGAAGGGCCATCTATCGAATGATAGATGTGCGGGGGACCGCATTAAGAGTTTGTGGTTGGCAGAAAAGCACCTAAGTGATGCTTCTCCTCCATAGCAGGCAACAAAAGAACCAAGATTGGAAAGGAAGGATCCTGGACCGTCTTGCAACTATTTGTTCTAAAGCTCTATGAGCTATGTATGTATTTGTATGTTTCCATACTTTGATGTTTATATGAAAAGAAAAGGAATACATGTTGAAATATGTTTTTTATCTTGATTGGAAAATTATCAAATAAAGAAAAGAAAATTTTTATTGCCATGGATTTGTTACTTTTTTGTTTACTCATTTGGTGTAAATTAAGAAATTTTTACTTTATGGAAGGGTTAGTACGTTACAGATATTTTCCATTTCCTTCTTTACTTCAGTCAGATCAATCTTTTTAACTGACTCATTTCTCTTTACCAGATTATCCTTCCTTGTGTTTTTGCTTCTGCAAAACTTAATAATATGTCCACGTGTATTGCAATTGTGATATACAACATTCTTTTGAACAAAATTCCTTCCATTCATCCTAGATCTCCATTGATTAGCCTTGTGTCCAAATCCATAGCATGTATAATAATAACCATTGAAAGATTGAATCATTCTACCATTGTTATATGCATTCACCATTTGACTTCTACACTCACTTGCTCTATGTCTAAATTTCTTGCATGTAAAGCATTGACCAGTAAAGGATGAAACATTTTGATTCATTTTTCTTCTACATTCCATTGCTCTATGTCCATATTTATTACAAGAATAAAAAAATCCATTGAAAGATGGGTACCTTTGAGCATTTGGTTGTTTGGGTGGAGGTCTTCTAGCATTGTTTCTTTGATTCTGGATCTTTCCATTGTTATTCTTGTCTTCATTCTTCCCTAGTTCATTGATCTTCTCTGCATTAGGTGTTTTATCTGCTTTTGAGCTTTCACCCTTTTCAAGTCCCAAACCATCTTTGTCTTTGGATTGCAATCAACTCATCAAGCATTGTAGAACTTGTCTTGAATTTATCTTCATGACTTCTTGATTTCTCCAGATTTGATCTAAAATTTACCACTTCTTTTTCAAGCCTCATGCATTCATCAAATTTTCTTTTCGCTATTGCATTTAGACATTCCTCAACTCTTTTCTTTTCTCCAACTTGATCTTTCAGTCCAATGATGTCTTCATTTGCTTGCTTCAATTGTTCATTGACTTCCTTATGCGTTTCTCTAAGCTTCTTGATTTTCTCAAATTTCTAATGCATTTATTTGCTTCTTTAACATTTTCCTTCAAATCTCTATTTCCACCTTCAACTTTGTCAAGATCTCCAAGAGCAACTTTGAGCTCTCCATCTTTGTCAAGCATGCAATCTTCTTATGTGTATTTAATAGCAGGAATCTCTTCCAGAGGAATAGGAAGCTTTCTATTAGCCATGTGTTCAATCTCCAAGATCTTCTTAAAGTGGTCAAGCTCCTTCTAGGGATCTAAGCTCTGATACCAATTGTTGAACACCTAAAATAATGAGAGCGGGGTGAATCAGTATTCTACTAAACCATTCAAACATTAGTCATCTAATTACCAAATCACATTCAACTGATACAAGAAAAGAAATCATGAAACATCCACAACATCGCACAACACAAAAGATTCATCTGCGAAAGAGTGTGAAATCTCCCACACTGACACACTGTACAAAAAATGACTATAATAAGCTAGACGGAACTATGTCAATCATATCTCCCAAAATACTTTGCCAAACCAAATGAAATCTTGGGTTTATAATCTTCTAACAACCACAAAAATTAGGTTAGAATCATAGAGCAAAATCTTCATTTACGAAGTGGTGTGGACTAAAAAACTAACACTCTATAACCTTGAACTGGCAGGTTTGACACTTAGTCAAATTTTTACATCACTGCACTTTTCAAACAAGCTCAACCTGCACAAATTTCTTCCACAATACCTTTGAAACATGTTAGGATGATCCATAGCAATGTTGAAATCAATGACAACACTTTATCCTTCATTATGTACATACCATGTTCATGTTTCCAGTACTGCATCATCAATGACAATCTCCTCAATCTTCCAACAAAGACTTCCTACATACATATAAGCATCGTGGATGATGCAGTAGTAGAAGATCCACTAGAGCATGTAACAATTGAATTTCCTATTACCAACCAAGAAAGGGTAACTATTTTGAAGAACATACCTCCTTCAACACTCCCTATCTTCTATGGGTTGGGCATAGAGGATCCAAATACTTTTCTTTTTGAGTTTGATGGCTATGTTAAAGTTATGACTACACCATGGATGCTCAAAGACTCAAATTGTTTCCAGCTACATTAAAAGATGTTTCTATAAGATGGTTCATGGGGTTGGGAAGAGATGTTATTCCCAATTGGAATACAATGCAGCCAAATTTCTTGGAGAAATATCAAGATTATTGCTGAGGAATAGATAGAAAGAGGGATGAATTATATAGGATGTCACAAAATAAGATGAACCATTAGAAGACTATGTTGAAAGGTTTCAATTATATCTCAAGAAATCCCATCAAAATAGACTTTTTGATGAATCCCTGAAATTGGTATTCTTAAGGGGAGTTCATGAAGACTATATGGATGCCCTTAACTTCATTGTGGTAGGGTATATCTCAAAATTACCCTTTGATGAGATTTGTAAAGTGTGTAGAAACTATTTCAAGTCTTTCATCAAGAAGACCAGAGGAGATAGGACCTCTTCTCTCAACAAATCATCCAATGGAGTCTCAAGGGTGGAGTTGAGCAATCTTCTATCAAACATGAAGGAGGACATCATTAGCCACTTGGATACTCAACTAGATACCCTCCATATCAAGAAAAAGAAAGAAGAAGCAGAGGCAACCCTCACATAATACTATCCACATTGTTTCCAAAAGAAGATTAATTGCAAGTCCAAGAAGCTGGCTAGTATTTTCGAGGACAAGCAAGGGAAGCTAGAATATCATGCTCTGGAAGATGAGGAAGGTTAAGTGTTTTACATAGCTCAATGAAAACCATGACAGCCAAGACAAGGTATGCCCCAAGATCCATTGATCTATAATATGTTGTTTCCAGGTAATAATGCAAACTTCCCAAATTGGAACCCTTAATCTTGGACCAATGTGCAAAACTCACAATGGCCAATGCCCCAAGCCTCCAATTGGAATAAAAAACAATAAGGTATATGGCCACCATAGAGTAGCCCTCTAAAGGTATTCCTAAATACCATCAATCTACATAATAGAGAAGATAGAGGTGGATTAGGAAAATGAGGAAGCAAAAGTGTACAAACTAACCAATCATTTCCATAGGCATGGACTTGACCATGTTATACAAAATTGAACATTCATGGTGTAGACTAACTATTTGGATCTTGAGGTAACTTACAAACTACATCATCTTCATTTTTTGAGCTTAAGGTATCCAAACTTTAGTATGCCAATATAATTATTTTCTACTTAAATATAGAACTCACTAAAATTGTTTTTTCCAAATTTTATCCTTTCATACTTTAACATTAAATACTCCAATTTTTAGTATTCATTACCCACAACTCTATTTATCTAGAGTAGTGCACAATATTATTGCTTATATTAATTGATTAGTCTCGATAACATATTTAATATGAGAAAAATGTTATTTTCTTTTATAATTAATTCAAGATAATTTAAAATATCATCTTCATCGTCCTTACTAACTAGAACTATATTATTCTCTTTTTTTATTCAAAATTATAATATAAATAATTATATAATATTACCCACTAATAAAACTCAGTAAATATGTATTAACCTAAAATATACTACCTTAATTTTTATTAATTAAATATAAATACATATGTATTTTTATAAAAAACATTAATAAAAATAAAAAATTCCAAACTTAAAAATGAAATGATTCATTACAAAATTTTGTAAAATGGAATTTATAAAATATATTATTTTAATTTTTAATTTTTAAATTTTTTTATATGTTTTAAATTTTGAATTTCATACAACTTTTTAAAAATATTTTCTTAAAAAATAGCATCTTAAATAAAGAAGAATGGAAAAAAAATCTAATAACTTTTTTATGTGATTTACTATTTTAGATATGAACCCCAATAAAAAAATGTGATATTTTGAAAGAAGATGCTTCAAACTATCACTATTATGACAAAGTTCACATTTGAACAGGTCCACTATTTTCTTTTATTTAATATATAAAGTTAGATGTAACAAAATTAAGTATATGTAAATATATAAATATAATATAAGTGATTAATGTAAGAAAAGTATTAATGCAATAAATTCAAACTATTAATCAATGTAAAGAATAAATTTGAAGACAATATAATATAAAATAAATTATTATAATTAAAAATAATAAATATAAAATTAATTATATCATCTTTATTCTTTTAATTATAACCTCTCTCCAACTTTAATGAATGAATAAATATTTTTAAATTATAAAAACTTATTCTTGAAATAGTCATAATCTTATAATGTAGTGGTATTATTATATTGAAACTTTGTGTTTAATCGAACCCTTTGGTGAAATGGTGGGGCTTCTTGCCTGAGAGCCAACAACCAAGGTTCAAACCTCGTACTCTCTACTGCGTCAACAATGGAGTTTGTTATTTACCCTCCTATTAAGGGGAGGCTCCTTGGTGAACTGGTGGGGCTTCTTGCCTGTAGTGCCAACAACCAAGGCCCAAACCTTAATATTAATTTTTTTTAATGATTACTAAAAGGTGCAAATTAATGTTTATGTTTTTTGATTATGGAAAAACAAATGGCATTTCGGTCTCAAATCAGAGGAGCCGAAGCTATCCGCCTAGCTCTTTGCTTTGCTTGTTAAGGTTGGGGTGGTCATGTGGGGGGGTTAATCTTTTTGCTGCGGCTATTCTTTGAAGCTCTAGCCTGGTTGTGTTTGGCCATTTTTCCTACGCGGGAGGGTTTCCTCTGATCTGCTGTGTCTGGGGCCAGATCTTTCCTATGCATGTCCGTCCCAGGCCATTTGGCGGCTATGTCTCAGGGTGAGCCATCTAGGGTTGCACCCGACATGGATTTTCGTGCTGCGGTGGGCTTGAAATCGCCAAGACAAGGAGCGAGGGTTTTTGAAAACACCCTCTTCTCTCCGAATACAGGGTCTATGGAATCGAATTTGTCTGGTGGATCTCGGATCTCGAAGATTAACGGCTGCCTTGAGCGTTGCAAAGAGAGACCTAAATTGGTGATTCCATTGAGATGATTGCTGAGGATATTGAATATTATTCAAAGCATTCTCTGTACTGCAATTTTTGGGAATGAGAGTGTCTCTACAATTTTTGGAAACTTGGGCTCGGAGGACTTGGGAGCCAGAGGGTGAAATGGAGGTCACGCTGCTTGCAAATAATTTTTTCATGGTCACATTTATCTGCTTGGCTGATCGCAATAGGGTTTTTGAGGGGGGGCCCTATTTTCACAACCAAGTTGGGTTGTTCGTCAAGCCATGGCATGCAGGCTTTAATCCCTCGAGGAGCTTCTGAATCATGTTCCGGTGTGGGTTCGGTTGCCCAGATTTCCAATTGAATGTTGTCGTGAGGATGTTCTGCACATGCTTGCTTCGATGCTTGGGAAGCCGGTGGGGTCTTCGACACAAACCCTAGGTAAGAAAGTAATGACTTTTGCTCGAATTTGTGTGGAAATTGATTTGAGTAGGCCTTTGCCAGATGCTTTTGATATGTGTGTGGGTCCCCATTCTTGGGTACAACAATTGGATTATGAAACCCTTCCTTTCCGATGTCGCCTCTGTCATGAATATGGTCACCTGTTGCGAAGATGCCCGAAGGCTAAGCCTGTGGTGCCTCAGCCTCCACCTCCTCCTCGTAACAATTCTGATGTTGATAAGGGGAAGAATCCTATTTCTGTTGAGGGTGCAGATGCTGAGGGTTATGTTCCTGTTAAGGCTCGTAACCGGAATAGAGGACAAAAGAGGACTTTGATGGAGAGACAAGATGAGGATACTTTTAACAGGTTTGAGGTCCTGGATGATTTGGGTCAGCAAGAAGTTAATCCAGGGTTAATAAGTGTGGATCCGGGTGTGGTTGGTTCTGGCCTGGAGGATCACACTTCCATTACTCCTCCTGGAGGAGTCTGCCATACCTATGGTCACTGATGTGCAGGTTGGGGCTCAGGTGATGTCGGGTCCAAATGTTGAGTTGGGGCAGGGGGATGGAAGCACATCTTTTCCTGCACGGAATGTTGGATCGGATGTGGCTAAGAGTAGCAAGCCTTCTCCTCAACTGGGCATTTTGCAAAAGGATGGCAAGAAGGGGGGATCAGAGAAAAGTGTTAAACTTGGCAGGAAGAAAGATTTGGAAAAGATTAAGATGATGGGGGAGACTTTGGTGGAGTCAGGGTCTGTTAAGACCCTAGATTCTCATTTTTTGACTCCTTTGAAATGATCATTATTTCATGGAATGTAAGGGGCTTGAACAGTGGCCCTAGACAAAAAGTTGTTCGTGAGTTGGTAAGAAGTCATTCTCCTGATGTTCTTTTTCTTCAGGAGACCAAGTTATCTGTTGAGTGCATGATGGGTTTAGTGCCTAAGTTGTGGAAGAATGGTCAATGCCAGTGTATTGGGGCTCAGGGATTCTCGGGGGGTGTGGCTTGTTTCTGGAACCCTCAGAAGATTCAACCTTTGTGGTGGTTATCCTTCAAGTCCTCTTTATCCATGGTTGCCTCATGTCCTGAGTCGGGAGAGTTTGTTCTTTTCTCCAATGTTTATGCACCTGTTGAGTTCCAGGGTAAACTTCTTTTATGGACACATATTCATTTTGTTCGTAGCCTATTTCCCTATCATCCTTGGATCATTGCAGGGGACTTTAATGCTATTACTGAACTAGCTGAGAAACGGGGTGGTATTGCAAGACTAGAGCCTTCTGCATTGTTGTTTCAGGACAATATATCTGCTCTCAATCTTGTTGATATCAAACCTAGCAATGGTCAATTTACTTGGAACAACAGAAGGGTTGGTGATAGTTGCATTGCTGAACGACTGGATCGTTTCATGGTCTCCTACTTTTGGGTTGGGGGAATGTGGTCTTCTAGTTCTAAGATATTAGACTGGAGAGGTTCGGATCACTGGCCTATAAAGCTAGTTATCTCTTCTGCTCGGATGCCTCGAACGCCAACCTTCAAATTCCAGCTAATGTGGTTGCGGGACCCTGACCTTTATGGATGTGTTGTTGAATGGTGGAGGTATGGTAGACCTGCTTATGGTACTGCAATGTATAATTTTGCTAAGCTCCTTCAATATGTTAAGTATCAACTTAAACGATGGAACCGACATTGCTTTGGAAACATTTACCATGCGAAGCTTGCTGCACAAGCTGAGCTGAATGGTATTACTAGGTTGATTAGGGAGGATGGGGTGTCTGAGGATTTGTTGCGGGACAAGGCTAGGGCATTGAAAGCTCTAGAGGAGTGGGAGCTGAGGGAGGAAATCTACTAGAAACAAAAAGCTCGGATTGAGTGGCTTCAGGAGGGAGACAAGAATATTGCCTTCTTCTTCAATTCGGTGAAGGCCAGACATCATGGTAATTCTATCTCGGCTTTGGTGACTGACAGGGGAGAGGTTCTTTCTTCTACTCAGGATATCTCAAATGAAGTTGTGCAGTATTTTGCTTCTTTATTCAGGAAGGACTCGCAAGGGGAATCAGTTGAAGAGGCTCAGGTCCTCTCTTGTATTCCTTCTTTGGTCTCTTGGGAGATGAAGGAGCATCTTATGAGTGATATTTCATTGGAGGAGTTGGAGAAGACTATTTTCTAGATGAAGAAGGGTAAAGCTCCTGGTCCAGATGGCTTCCCGATTGAGTTCTTCCAAGAATTTTGGGAGATTATCAAGCTAGATTTATTGGCAATTGTTCAAGAGTCTCAAAAGAATAAGCAAATGCTTCGGGCCCTAAATTCTACCTTCCTTGCTCTAATCCCCAAGGGTGATGGGGCTGATCAGTTAAGTCAATTTCGCCCCATTTCTCTTTGCAATGTTATTTATAAAATTATCTCTAAGTTGATTGCTGATAGGTTAAAAAAGTGGCTTTTGCTGCTGAATTTCTGAGGAACAGAGTGGTTTTGTGGTGGGCTGCCAGATTTTGGATGGGGTGGTTATTGCTATAGAGACTATTCATTCTATGGCCAACTCCAAAGATAAGGCTATGTTCATCAAGCTTGACATGGCCAAGGCTTATGACAGAGTTCGATGGTCTTTTCTCCAAAAAGTTCTGGGGGCCTTTGGTTTTGAGGAGTGGATTCGCTGGGTTATGAGTTGTGTGAATTCAGTTTCTTTCTCTGTTTTGATTAATGGGGAGCACTCTGAACTCTTTGGTGCTTCTCGGGGTTTACGACAAGGCGACCCCCTCTCTCCTTACTTGTTTCTTCTTTTGGTGGAAGGTTTGGGACGGTTGATAAAAAGGAATGTGGAGGGGGGTTTCATTCAAGGATGGCAATGGGGAGGTGGCTTACCAGTGCAATCTCACTTACAATTTGTGGATGACACTGCTTTGATGGGCATGGCTACTATTAGGGAGGCTTCAAACATGCGCAAGGTGTTGGATGTTTATCTTGCTGCATCGGGCCAGTTAATTAATGAGGGCAAGTCTTCCATTTTTTTCTTCAATACTCTGAACTCCATTCAGAGGAGAATTGCTCATATTCTCAGATTTCAGATTGGGGATCTCCCGCTGACCTACCTTGGGATTCCTATTTCTATTGGTAGGCAATCTAGGGATTCTTGGTAGGCTATTCTGGAAAAATTTCGTGTCAAAGTCACTCATTGGACCCTTCGCTAGCTGTCTTTTGCGGGTCGGGTTCAGTTGCTCAAATCTGTGGTTCAGGCTCTCCCTCTTTATAGGTGTATGATTCAGGTGGCACCGATGGGCTTTGTTAGGGATCTTGATTCCTTAGCAAGATAATTTTTATGGGCTGGTAGTTTATTATCTTCCAAGTGGAGCCTTGTTAGATGGGATGTTGTTTGTAGCCCTAAACAGTTTGGTGGTCTTGGGTTAAGGCAGTCATTGTTGTCTGGTACGGCTCTGGCTGCTAAATTGTATTGGCGTTGGTGTGTGGAATAGGACCGGGTGTGGGCCAAAATTTTGACTCAAAAGTACTTTCCAGGGATTCCTCAAAGTGATATCCCTCGTTATAGCTTGACAGGGAAGGGATCTGTGATTTGGAATACTCTCAAGAAAGGGGTTGCGCTCGTTAAGGGTGGCTTATTCTGGATATGCAAGAGCGGGTCAGAGGCACATTTTTGGCATGACGCTTGGGATGGCCACCCTCCCATTGTTTCTCAGTATCCTCATTTGCTTACATTGTGCCAGAGGTTCTGTGAAGCAGGATGGTCGAGGGTGTGCGACTTTAAGTCTCTTTCCTTTCAGGGGCAGTTGGTGGAGGCAAGATGGAAGAATCCAGAGGAATGGCCTGTTGTTGGTATGGAGGAGGAGTGCGCTGAGCTTCATTACATTCTTTCTTGTCGAAGTTGTAGCTCCCTCATGGATCAGGATGTGTTGGCTTGGTCTCCTAACCCCAAGGGTGCTTACACTGTTTCTTCTGGGTATCAGGAGTTGCTTTCCCAGCAGATTGAGGGGGTGGAGGTTCATTGGTGGAAGAAAGTTTGGAATAAGTTTTCTTGGCCAAAGTGTAATTGCTTTATTTGGACTTTGGCTTGGAATAGGTGTTTGACTTGGGATAATATCCGAAAGAGAGGTTTTTCAGGCCCATCTAGGTGTGTTCTCTGTGCGGTGTGGGGAGGAGGACTCTCCTCACTTGTTCTTTCGTTGTTCCTTCACCTTACAGCTCTGGCATTTCTGGTGGGGTGTTTGGAAAAGCCCATGCATTCATGCCTCCTCCTTGGTTGAGTTTTGGATTAGTCTGGGGAGGCCCCCCCCCCCTCCTCGGCCTCTTTCTTGCAGGATATTTGGTATGTTGGTCCCATCTTTCTGCTTTGGCAAGTTTGGTTGGAAAGGAATCAGAGAATCTTTCGAGGTGAAAATTTGGGGATTCAACAAGTTTGGTTTAGAATTGTGGGAATGATCCAGGAGACAGTCGAAGCTAAAGGTGAGATTATGTTGCCGTTAGAGAAAGGAGATGCTGAGATGGTTGATCGGCTGGGTATTCAGGGGCTATCTTCAGCTTTTGCTTGCGTTAGGAGAGGTAGGCGTGTGAAGCAAAAAGTTCAAAGGGTGGGGAGTTGGTTGCCCCCTCTTACTGGCTTTTTGAAAATTAATACGGATGGCTCATCTAGGGGAAATCCTGGACCTGCTGGGATTGGCGGGGTTGGTAGGGATTCTTCTGGATCAGTGGTTTTTATTTTTTCTGCTAATGAAGGGATACAAACTGTCAATAGGATGGAAGGCTTGGCTATTCTCTATGCCTTGAAACGGGCATATGCTTTAGGGTGGCGTAAGATTATTTGTGAGTCTGATTCTCAGGTCTTGGTCAATTTACTTCATGGAAAGAAGATTTCTGATGTTAGCTGGCAGTTGGCTATGTTGGTGCAGCAGATATTGCAGGTTAGCTCTTTGATGGAGTCGGTATCTTATGTCCATATTCCAAGGGAATAGAATAGGGCAGCCGATTGTCTTGCCAAATGGGCATCGGAGAATATTGATGGTGGGAAGATTGATGGGTGGGAGCAGATTCCCCGTGAGTTATGTCAAGATTTGGAGAGGATTCTTGTAGAGGATGGGAGGGCTATTAGGGAAGAGTGATTTTGTTCCTGGATTTTCTTGTGGTTTTTGTTGGTTCCTGGGGCTTTGGCCCTTTGCTGCTATGTAATGCTTTGCTCTGATTTTCAATAAAGTTTTTACCCCTTTATTAAAAAGAAGCACTGTTTAATCCATTCATGAAAACTAAATATAGGAGACATGTTTCCTCTAAACATTATCTCTTTAACCACTCATACTAAAAACATTTCTCTTACTAAAAACAATAACATTTTCTAGATTCCATGTCATGCCAAACAAAGAAAGTAGAAAAGCTAGTGAATTATTATATGCTAATGGTTAGACGTGTGGATCTTAATATAAATAAATTAATATTATTTTTATAATTTATAAGAGTGAATGTGAGTGTTTTGGTTTATAATTGTGAAGAATTTTTATTTAATATTAATATTTTAGATATTTTTGGATCTATTATCTTAATTTTCATTTAAAATATTGTTATTCAAAAATTATAATTGGAAATATTTATCTAGATTAAAAAAAATCTAAAAAATTATAATTAGAAATACTTATCTATTGAAAATATTTTAATAAAGTTTTATACATTAAAACAATGGGTATACTCTAATCTTAATCAAAGATTATGCAAATAAATATTATTTATGATGATGGATATGCACTCCACTCTCAATACATATCAGTGTAACGATTAAATGTGCACAGTCATACCATATTTCATATAGTGTTGTGTCCATTTGTAGATAATAGATTAATATAATTATATATCAATAAATGGTGCACTCTTATGTGAAATTGGGTCCCTTCTTTGTATCGTTATTCACTTATTAGCACACATTTTCATATATTAATACCCCACATTATCTATATGTGCACACATTTTGATATATTCACCCAAATGACACAATTAATTGTGTCCACCCACACACCTATTCCCATACATCTATTATACACCTAAATTGGATATTTTCTATGTTTGATTTTTTTGTGAATATAGGGTTGATCACGTGCATGTAGATTTGACCCCTAGAATATCAAAATTCAACTTCAAATTTTGGTTGAATCTTGTTTATTCATTTCCTACCAAAGGTTGATTAAACACATGATTTGCATAATTATGCTGAAGGCGTTCCCTATATGAAATGAATGGCCTGCTTTTTGAAATCAATGATTGAGAATTGAGAAGGGTGCAAGACCATGAAATTAATCTCAACTGTCATTCTGTATTTTCATTTTTAAAACGAGCTAACAATTTAAAAGTAGGGTTAACAAAATAGAAAAGGAAAGAAGTTGATAAGACAAATGAAAAATAGAATTATATTTTATTAATATTTCAATTCTAATAACTTTCGCTCTCTTTTTTTTAAATGAATTAACAATTTAAAAGTAGGCTTTTTGTTTTAAAAACAAACAAAATATTTTTTTTAAATAAGATTGAAATATAAAATAGAATTATATTTTATTGATATTTCAATTCTAATAAATTAAAAAATAGTTTTACTTTTTATTTAATTATTTGTTAACTTAATAAGTTCATTATTTATTATTAATATTTTTAAATTATTTTTATTAATATTTGCATTTTGATATATTTTGATTTTGCATTTAGTTTATGCTATTTTAATTTTTAATTTAGACTTAAGTTTTAAATTTATTTTAATTATTTATGTCTTATGAAATTATAAAAAATAATTAATTATAAGAATTAATTTAATTTATATTTATTTGTCTTATTAAAAATTTAATTATTGTAGAATAATTATATTTTGAATTTTTTATTTTAATTTATTTAATAAAATAAATTTAAAACTTAAAATCTAAATTAAAAGTTAGAGAGAGAAACTAACTTTTAATCAGTTATTTTATGCCAACAATCCATGCTCCCCTATGGCCATGCCTGCTGCAGCATGTCATCTTGATCACATGATAACCACCCTTTTAGCACCACTGCACACCCCACAAAAAAAGAAAAACAGGCCGAGTGACAAGGAGACAAGACAAACACGCAAAAGAAAAAAAGAGAAAGAAATGAAGAGATATACAGAGAGAGAGGTAGAGATAGGAATATATATATATATATATATATATGGGAACAAAAAGAGAGAGAGCTCTTTATATCTTTGTCTCCCTCTCTTTCTCTATATTTCTCATTATCTCTCAATCTCTCTTTCTCTCTCTCCTCTATTTCTCTTTATATTTTTCTTCCCTTCTATATTTCTTTCTTTTCCCCTCTATCTCTTCCCTCTCCCTATCTCTCTCTCTTACTCTCTTTTTTTATACTATTTATCTCTCCCCCTCTCTCTCTCTTTCCCTATCTCCCTCTTTATCTCCCTTTACCTCTCTCTATATATGACTTCATATCTCTACTTTTCCTATTTGGTGTGGAGCCTGATCAGTCTCCAAGTGGGAGATTTTTGGTATGTGGCAATTGATCATGCAAATATCGTACACTCGTAACATTTTTTTCCCCTATTTTTCTCGTCAAGGAGTTAGTAGTTAATTTTTTTTAACCAACAAATGAAAAATGACTTTGTAAAACCCTAATTCTAAAAGCTTCCAAAAAGCTTGTTATAAGTGGATGGGATGTATGTTGCAGGGTGTGATTCGCTAGATTGTAATCTATTTTGCACTGGATAATAAAATCATTGGGTGATTGGATTTCTGTGGATGTAGCCCATATTTGGTGAACCACGTTAAAATTGTGTTGATCTCTTTTGTGTTATTCTTCATTGTTATTTCTATGTTATTTAATATGCATATAATTGCTAATATTTATTGCTCTGACCTGCCTGAACCCTAACATTTCTATCCCTTGATCTACCCCTCTTATTCTCTCTCTTTGGCTCTCCCTCTTTCTATCTCTATTTATTCCTCTCCCTCTTCTTCTCTCCTTTCATCTCCCCCCTCTCTCTCTTCTTCTCTTCTTTCATCTCCCCATCTCTCTTCCTCTCTATCTCTCTCCCTATATCTATCTCCTTGCCTCTTCCCGCATCTCTCTCTTCCCCTATCTTTCTCAACATCTCTCTCTCTCTCTATATATATATATATATGCATGTCCCTCTCTATATCTATCTCCATAGCTCTCTCACCCACACACACTCTCTATTTCCCCCTCCCTATATTTATCTCTATATCTCTCCCTCATTCACACACACACACTCTCTCTCTCCTTGTTTCTCCCTCCCTATCTCTATCTCTATCCCTCCCCCTCTCTTTATCTCTCTCCCTCTCTATCACTTGTCTTCATCATCTCCTTTATCTCTTACTCTTGCCTCCTTTTATCTCTATCTTCCCATCTCTCCCTCTTTCTATCCTTGTCTCTTCCTCCCTCTCTCCCTATCACTCCCTCTTTCTATATCTCTCTA
>VDFB02291945.1:0-48783 GCA_007258455.2 Sequoia sempervirens
GATTTTTAAAGTCTAATTAATTCTACTGTCATTCACGGGAAGAGCTTCAGGGACAAACCTGCAGAAAATCCTATCAATCTTCTTCCAATAATCTTTTCTCTCATCTTGCTTGGTGTTTCATGGGGAGGAACAATCCTCCATGATAAGCTCCATCTTCTTATCCCATACCATTCAATTCTCTAGATTGAATCTCAACCTCTGCTATGTTTTCCCTTCACAAATGAGTGCCATGAAAGCTATAAATACAGGTTGCTGGCTACAAGAAAAACATCCTAACTTGTGCAATTTTACTCTGCAAGTTTTCCAAGCATTCAAGCATCCAACATTCATTCAGCATCCATCAAATGTTCACCAAGCTTTCTAATTTATTAATTATGGTTGTTTACAATAGTTTCTTTCTCAGAAGCTTTGCTATAGAATCATCTTAGTTGCATATTTAAATCATATAGAAAATAGAATTAGTTTGAATTCTCATTCTCTAAGTGTCATTTCAATAATCTAATTAGATTCTAAAATCTGAGAGAAAAGTAGATTAGAGAGATCTTTAGAGTTAGAGAGCAATAGGACAACTTCTGAGGTTCCTGTGTTTAAATTAGTTTAAATTTTCTTGAATCTTTGCTATTATGTCTTATTTAGAAGTGTAGATGCATTCTAGATTTTGGCGCCCCATGGTGGGCACCAAAATGTAAGTGTACGAATGAGTTAAACAATCTAGATATGCATCTACACTTCTAAATAAGACATTGTATCAAAGATTTAAGAAATTTAATCTAATTTAAACTAAAAATCTTCAGAAATCTATCCTATTGCTCTGTAACTCTAAATATTTTTTTAATCAAATTGCTCTCAGATTTTAGAAACTAATTGATTGCTAAAATGACACTTAGAGAATGAGAATTAAACTAACATGATTCCTAAATGCAACTAAGATGATTCTATAGCAAAGCTTCTAAGAAAGAAACTACTGTAAACAACCATAATTAATAAATTAGAAAGCTTGATGAAAATTTGATGGATGCTAGATGAATGCTTCTATTTGCTTGATTACTTGAATGCTTGAATGCTTGGAAAACCTGCAGAGTAAGATTGCACAAGTTAGGATGTTTTTCCTGTAGCCAGCAACCTATATTTATAGCTTTCACGACACTCATTTGTGAAGGGAAAACATAGCAGAGGTTGAGATTCAATCTGGAGAATTGAATGGTATGAGATGAGACGATGGAGCTGATCATGGAGGATTGTTCCTCCCCATGAAAACACTAGGCAAGATGAGAGGAAAGATTATTGGAAGAAGATTGAGAGGATTTCCTGCAGGTTTGTTCCCGAAGCTCTTCCCGTGAATGACAGTAGAATTAATTAGATTTTAAAAATCTAATTTTATTGGTGAGTGAATAGTGGTAAATGATTTTTGCATTTATTTAAATATATTTTGGTTTAGCAAAAGAGGAATAAATAATTTAATAAAACAAACTATAGAAGTTGTATATTAAATTAAAATAAAAGAAAATGATAATTAAATTAAAGATTGTAGGATATCTTTATTTAATTAAGAAGAAATGTGATGAAGTAATTAAATAACACAAATTATTGAGGTGTGTATTTAATTTAAGATAGAATTAATGGATGAAATATAGAAGAAATATTAATGATAATAATTAAATAAAACAAAGTATTTAATTTTGTTTATTTAATTAAGAGAGAAATAATATGATAAAAATGATAATAATTAAATAAAACAAAGTTTTTAATTTTGTTTATTTAATTAGGAGAGAAAATAATATGATAAAGTAGAAGAATTAATAATGAACTTAATATAAATAAATATTTCTATTTATTTACTAAGTAGATGAATTTAAGATTAATTAATTAAATAAGTCGTATTTAATTAATTAGATTCTCCAGACCATTTTTAGGTGTATACAGTAGGTTTCCAACAACTCAAACAATTCAGAAAGAAAAGTTGTAAAAAGAAATGCAAATGCAAGCAATTCTCTAAGAATAGGTATGAAGGAGAGCACACATTCAAAAGGAGAAAATTTGGGAAGTATGGCAAGAAAAGGTATAAGGTTGTTCCCTACAAAAGAAGAAGGTTTTCTAAACAACCACCACCATACTTACTAAAGAAAAGAAATAGAAAGTTCCCTAGAGGAGTCAAATGTTTTATTTGTAAAGGACCTCACTATACAAAAAATTGTCCAAAGAAGCTAAATCTTGACACTAGGATTGGGAAATAGTAAATAGTAAAGATGTTTCCCCTGATATGGATAATTTGTATGAATTACTTGAAATTGTTCTTGATACTAGCTACATGATGGGATTTAAGGATCTTAAAGATAGGAAAAGACATTATGAAAAAAGGTCATCCTCTGAATTAGAATCTCCTTCTAAAGAAGAAGAAGATTATTAGGTTTCTTTGCTTAAACACACTCTAGATGATGTCAAGCTTAAAGTTCAAATTGAGAAATCTAAAGATCCTTATAAAAAAATAGGAACAATGGAAGAAAGGAAAAATACTGTTAAATAGAATTTGGAAAGAGTTAAGAAACTAGAGTCATAAAAAGAACTCCAAAAATAGTTGAAATAGTAGAAGAAACCCAGAAAAGGGTCTACCAAAGATAACAACCATGGTTACAAAATTCCACCATGGAAAAAGGACAAACCATCTTCTTCAAAACATAGTACAAGATTTGTTGATATAGATATAATTGTTGTCTCCAAAAAACTTGATCTTATTATGGAAAACATGGATGATCTCACATGAGAAATTAAAATTCAACACAAAGAAATAAGAAATTTTTCCACCACGGTGGGAGAAATAAAGGACATTGCAGATCAATAGTTAGATCACCAAAATTTTGAACCCAGGTTTGAAACTAAAAAAGAAGAATCAGAGGAAGAAAACAACAGTAATAGTAGCCTCATTCAACAAACCAAAGAAAAATATGCATCTCTATTATTGGTGAATAATGGAAACTATATCAGAATTAACTTATGTTTCCCAGGATTCAAGAAGATTCCTATGGATTCCTTTGTTGATACAAGATCTTCAAGGTCATTGGCTAAGACAAATACTATACCTCTATAATTCTAGAAGCCTAGACTAGATTTACCGCATAGTTATGCCATCAATGGAGAAAAAAATCATATGGACAAATGTGCACAGGATATACATGTGGAAATTATGGGTAAGATGTTTGTAACTGATTTCATTGAGTATAATGATTTAGGGGATGATGTTTTGTTAGGTTTTTTGTTTCTCACTAAATATGAATTGCTTCACTTCTAGAAACATAAATATCTCTTACACATGAAGATGGTCAGGTAGAAATACCTACACTTAATATAGTCAATCATAAGTTTAAAAATAGTGGGAAAAGAGAGAGAAAAGAATCAGTCAAAGAACTAACAAAATCATCTGGAGAAACATTTGATGAAATAAATAATATATTTTACATGGATTGTTGCAACATGAATCCATTACAGTTTTGGTCACAGGATCATGAAGAATGTGAAATTTAGATAAGACCAAAGTGTCTATTAGTTATCCCACATGAACCAATATATCTGATGAGTCCCTCAAAAGTAAAGGAAATAGACGAGCACTTGAATGAACTTCTTGAAGGAAATTTTATCAAACCTAGAAAAATCCCATTTTCATGCTTGACATTTCTGGTAAACAAAAGAGTTGAACAATAGAGAGGTAAAAAATGATTTTTGTATCAATTATAAGCCTCTTAGCAATATCATTCTTCCATTCAACTATCCAATTTAATTTAGTTCAAATTTGATTAGAAGAGCTACAAATAAGAAAGTGTTTTCTAAGTTTGACTGCAAGTCAGGATTTTGGAAAATCAAAGTAAAAGAATCAGACATATACAAAACTGCATTTTTCAGTTCCTCAAGGATTGTATGAATGGAATTTTATGCCATTTGGTCTCTGCATAGCACCAAATTATTTCTAGCAAAGAATAGACTAGGCACTAAAATATTTAAAGGAATTTTTTATAGTTTACATTGATGGTATTCTTGTTTTTTCTGACTTAGAAGCTGATCATTTGCAACATTGGAGGAGCTTTATAGAACTATTAGGAAACATGGCATTTATTTTTCTGCAGATAAAATGGTAATTGGGCAATCATGGGTAGATTTCGTTGGTCTTCACTTAAATAAAGGTAAAATTCAACTACAACCTCACATCCTTTGACACATTCAAGAATTCCCAAACATACTAGAAGATAAAAAGCAAATCCAAAGGTTCCTTGGATGCCTGAACTATGTGTCACCTTTTTACAAAGGATTAGCCAAAGACGAAAAATCTATTCAGGAGCACCTCAAAGAAGGAAAGAAAGAAGGATGGTCTTTGAAGGCTACAAAAGCTATCCAAAGGATCAAATCCAAGTATTAGAATTTTCCATCCCTCCAAATTCCAACCCCAAATTTACCACAATTTTTATATACTGATGCTTCTAACACAACATGCTCTATTGTCCTTATACAAGAAGAAGAAGATGGGAGAATGAGTGTTTGCAGCTATAGGTCTAGAACATTTACTGATACTAAAATTAGATACCACATATATGAAAAATAGATACTGGCAGTAAAGAAAGGAATGGAAAAATTCAAAATATTCCTCAAGCTAGTAAAATTTACGATCCACACAGATAGTCAAGCAATGAGAAGTTTCCTGAAGAAGAAGCCTAATAAAGACATTTCCCAAGGAAGGGTAGCAAGATGGTATTTTGAGTTTCTCAGTTATAATTTTGATATAGAATGGATTAAAGGAGAAAATAATCCATTAGCAGATGCTTTGACAAGAGAACTTGCAGGATCCATTTATTTTGGTATTGTTTTTAGAGACCCTACCTTTTATAGAACTAGCAGAACTCCAATGTTTTTCCATGAAGATGATGAAATATTAGAGGATGAAGATAGTAAAAATATTTTTCCCTACTTGCTAGAACATATAGTCAAAAGACTACTAGATTCATATTTTCTAAATAAATGGCTCAAGGAACTAAGGAAAATAATTCAATATTACCATGAACAAGGAATAGTTGACTCTGATGAAGAAAGGGATTTTCTAGCACTTCTAGGATTACAGGATGCACCAATAAGACATTGGTGTAGCAGATATGGTTGCATCCATGTTAAGATCCGAGGATTGTTTAGAATGAATTGGTCAAAGAAAACCAAGATGAATATGCTTAAATGTCTTAATATGGTTTCATAAGAAGAATTATTTTCCACCAATACTCTTTTGAAGAATGCATAGATTTACTTGGTTCAAGGTTTAATGAAGATATGAAAGAATTCTTGGAATACTTTCATTCACTATTATGGAGAAAAATGATTCAATGTATGGACCAATATTTGACACATTATCCTCACATTTGCTATAATTTCCCAAGAATCAAGTTATATCCACTAGAAGCCAAGTGGTATCAAGAATTTAGAATTGAAGACTTGGAGATAAAGCTCAAACCGGAAACAATGGCTAGAAGAATCAAAATGGATCAAGCATATTCCCTGAATTATGTAGTTCAAAGAGATTACGTGTGCAATGCCTTCACTCAAGATTGGGAATTGTCCTTTGCACCTTTATCAGCAGAATTAATGGATCTAATACCACTCTCATGGAGATAGCACATGGGCTTGTCTATATCATGACATTATCCACATTAAGATGTGACAATAGGACGCAACCCTGTTTAAAAAGAAAAATCCCCGTAGCCACTTACAAGTGTTCATTGGGCCCTTCTCACTCACGGGTGTCCAAAAAGTTATTGTCTCTTTATTCTCCATTATGTTAGTGTTTATGATAGACTGCCTAACAACTGTCTACTCCATAATGTGGTAGGTGGTGGGACACGTGTCATTCTTATGTGAAAAATTCCAAATTTATTGTAAAATTCCTTGAGGTTACAAGATCCGCCCCTTCTACAAATTGCTAAGGATACCTCATTATTGGCATCAAAAGTTCAAGATTGGAGTCTAGAGTCCATCTTTAGGATCCCAAGTTTTGTATATTAGATGTATGCTCTCCCTTGCACCTTGAGTGATCTAGATGATAAGAAATCTATATGCAATTAGTATATATTTTTAGTAAAATTTTACAATTAAAATCAAGCCTGTTAATGTTTCTGCAAATTGGTATTTATGTGTATATATGAGTATTTATATATATATATATATATAATATAATATAAGCACTTGAATTAATGAATATGGTGTTGTTTATATAGTATAAGTGTTATGTAAATAAGCTAGCACATATAGAAGGTAAGGCGCAAGCTATATTTTGTAATGATGTTGAATACATGCATTGAGATTGATTAACCTAAGCAATTTTTAGAGGCTAATATATTACTTAACCATAGGCCAATTGTATATATCATATACAAAGCATTTATAAGGCTAAATATAACACATATTGGCAATGAATATAGAGTGAACTTTATGCAATATAAAGTGCAACAAGTAAGTCAACTTGAGAAGTTTGACTTAGTTGATGTATTGTGATGGAATACTTTTGACTTAGTAAACTACATTTACCTTGGACGCCTTATCATGAATTCAATAGCAACTACAAAGTAAATGTAAATGTTGAATGATATGAAAGGTTTTTGTAAGTCGATGAATTGGTCAAAATAGATTTAAGAGACATGGCAACTCAAGATAGACTAAGTCAAATTATGCTAAGTGTTGGATTTTAGTTATTGATTCATTCAAACAAGAGAAAAATTCTGCCAACTGTAGAAGGATAGTTGCTTGCTTTAGCATCACCTTATGAATTATGATTGTTGTAGAAGTGTCTTTTAAGAGCAATTCAGATGCCATCTTTTTACCATGTGTTATTTTGAAATGGTCTTATGTTGCTATCAATTTTAGAGGGCAATCTATAGCTTTATTTTATTGAGTACACTCTCAAATTGCTGCCACCTTATTTCCAAGTTAAGTGAGTCGACTAAGGTGGAGTTTTCTATCAATACTCATGCCTTTTTTGTAGGATGAGAAGTCTCCAACCTATTGTACAAATAGTGAGGTTGAGCTCTCATTTGGGATGGATTTTTCTACATGATCCATTTGCATTCTAATCCATTCTACTCAACATTTTCTAATCTGCAATATTCTAAGTGAGCTTTGAGTATTTTGTGAGAGCATTTCATCATTTTGAGAGCAGTATATTATCAACTTGAGATAGAGGTTTACTAAGGCATTGCTTTTGAAATCAAAACAAAGATAGTTACTATTTTGGAAAGTTGTGCAACAAACAGTCAATTGGACAAGCATATTATAGGCATGGGATAATCTTCCTTTATTTGTCTTTGCTTATAAAAGATTGATTATTGAATGTTTAATTGGTCTATTGAGATTACTTGCAATAGGGAAAGATAGCACTTTCTTTGGAAGGTAAATAAAAGCTATTTATGATCTTTATGAAGTGTTGGTAATTACTCTATAATATGGGAATTGTTTTTCAGAGGTATTAATATACTATATATGAATAGACAAAGGTAGCTTAAGGGTTACTCATAGCTATAGTTATTTTTTTTATAGTATATAACTAGTGGGTTACTCATGGGTTGAGAGGTATATTGAAACCTAGTGAGTTAGAGCAACTAATTGTATAGTGGCATTGAACTCTTAAATATAAAGTTATCATATTGACAAGAGTAGACTCATAGCTTAAACCCTTTCAGTTAAAGAGATTATACTCTCGAATGGAATCATCTATTTTCATGATGGTTCTTCATTTGAGGTCTTTCATTGATAATGTTATACTATTAATGAGTATCACTTATTTTGTGCTATCTTTACTAAATGGAGTTAGTTATTTAATCTATGATTAGATAAAACTTATGTAGCTATATTCTAGATTATAAAGCTATATTTGGGACTAGATTTCCCTTTGAAGTGAATAGCTTGTTTATGCAAAGATAAGCTCATATGTTTTACTTAGGATAGGAATATCCATTGAAAGGGTAACTAGTGCTCAGGCTTAAATGGTAGAGTTGCCATTGTGTTTTGTGAAAAACGAGAGTAGGTTATTCCTAGGGTTAAAGATTATCCATTGGAGGAAATTACCTAGGCATAGTATAAGAATGATCATAGTCCAAACTGAGTTGTAGTAGTGTATGTGAATGTGAGGACTATCACTCGAAGTATTGAGTGAGAATACTTTGTCCAAAGTAGTGTAAGTTGCCACTATTGACATTATCATTTCACTGTGTTCCTTTTATTTATTTTAGTTCAAGATTTTCATAATCATGGGAGTAGCTACCATATTATTAGGTTCTAGTTTGTAGGACACAACACTAAGCTTAGATAGGAATTTATTATGAGGTTTCCCAACCAATCTCTTCATTGAAGGGTAGGGCCATCTCACAAGCGAGGTAGATGTGTGGGGGACCACATTTAAGTTTGTGGTTGGTGGAAAAGTGCTTAAGTGATACTTCTCCTCATCAGTCAACAATTGAGGTTTACAGATGTTTGTGCCAGTATTAGGGATAGTTGGAGTGTTTGCACTAGTGAGTAAGGACATTTAGAATGTATGCACCGATGCAATGGCATCATGACTAGTTTGTATATCTATTGCCATATGAAGCTCAGAGGAGCTATATTTGTAGCATATGTCCTTTTATATGGAAGGATTTATTAATGAATGATATACTTTAGTTCAATCAATATGACATCTATGTTATGGAAAGATTTGTGAAATTACAATGGATTGTAATGGAAGTTTTGAAATAGTGTTATTTCAATTATGCATGTAATTTACATTATGGGAAAAAAAATATTGCTATGTTTTGGCATCATGGTTTATCCCTTGAGGTGAAATCATTGGAAATTTTACTATGAAGAACACCAGGATTGTTACATTCTAGCCTGATGCTAGATATGTCTCGATAGCCAATTTATCACTAACATTTTTCTGCTCTGAGAGCTACCTAATTTTCCTATATAATGTTTACCTATCTTGATGAACCATAGAGAATCCATGTGCTTAGATGGTTGCCTTCCCCTCTAGCACCACACGCGTTGGTTGATATGACTTCACAGTTTCTTAAGTGGGGACACTCAAGTGCCCATATAATGTTTGGTTGAGCATGCCTCCCCCATTTCTCCCCTGACTTCATGGAGTTATTCTCTACATAAGTCCCTCAGATTGGAGGAATTGGTGCATGTTATAGTTAGTATGACAATGGGAAACACCAATTATATATGTAATTTATCTACCACTTGTTGATGGGTGTTTTTGCACTTCTCAACACAGATTGAACATAAGTGTTCTATCTTGCTTGAAAGGTAATTTTTTGCAACTAAGTTTTAGAAAATCACCCCAAGGTCTCTCAGATGTTAGGTCATGATAGTGCATTAATAAACTCATTTGTAATGTGTTATTTTTTTGTAATCACAAGGGGCCTTTATGGTTAAAAAATCATGGAAGTTATGGGTCTATAATGGAGTCTTAAAATTTTGGAAATAGGTATATTGTAGCAGAAAATCTATAACAATAGTATGAAACTTGCTCTATTCTTCAGACTTAACATTGTTATGATGCTAGAAACTTTAGTTTAACTCAGATTTAAAAGAAAAGTCAAAAGGATTTAAGGTTTGGAGAGTCATTCTAATTCTAAAACTATGAATCAACAATAACAATGGCCAATATTATAGTAAGCTCAGACTACTACATGAATAAATAATGCATACACATACACAAATGAAGTTAAGTGCAATTATTAAGTGAGCTTAGACTAGCTTCACATAGTAATCTATCATCAATAGAATACCAAAAGCATGAGTTGGAAGTGCATCAAATACTGTAACATATAGACACCTTTAAAGATGTCCACTAACTAACAAGTCAAAAATGAAATTTAAACAGTAAATAACTTGAATTGAAATGAAATATCGAGGCTGAATCATGCACACATAAAGAGCAATACAAAAAAATCACCAACTTTCATTACTTTCTTATATATATTGCTGCAAAATGTCTTTTACAACAATTCATCTCCCTTTTCAAATGAGGGGGAAGCCCTATTTATAATTTTTCAAAACCCAAATAAATGGCCAAGATTGATTTACAATGAATGACCCAGATTCATTAAAACTTAGGGTTTTCACATCACCCAATACAAGTACAATATTTTGCAATACAAAATTAGCTACTATTTGTCTTTTCCCTATTTTGTCCTCTAGCCAATTTTGTCTTGTAGCTTATTTTGTCTTTTAGCTACTTTAAGAATTTTTCCTCTATTATAGCATTTCCAACCTCTTTTTGCACTAAAGCATAGTGGAAAAATTTCCCTATGATAGCCAAGAGCTTAGCCTACTCTAGGAAGTTGGACTTGTTGATATTGTAATCGATCATTCTAAATTCTTCCGCTAGCTCTTCATACAGGCCTACATACTGATTACCTTTTTGAATGATTTTCTCTGAGTGAGTGAAGGCTCATGAAGAAAAGTCCATGAAGCTCCCAGATAGAGTATATTTGGTTCCTTGCTCAACTTTCTTCTAGAATTCATGCATTATTGAATCATGGTCCAATTTTTGAGCCGATATTTTAGTTCCTGCTAATAATTCCTAGGTATCATCATATTCAACTAGACCTTCAAGAATCAGAGTGAAAATGACATCCATCTTGACCATTGACTTCTCCAACACCCCTTTTAGAAATTCAAAATTAAATAACCAGGCCTCAAGTAGCTAGTGATCACTTTCTTGAGCCAATTTGAGGTAGACTTTGTCCAAGTTCTCATTTTCTCCATTTTTTTGATTTCTTCTTTTGATAGTATTTCAAGTGCAACCAAATCCATTGGAGATTTTTCTTTGAAGGTGGCCCATTTTTGTATAAAAGTGGTCAATTTTGCCACCTGCACTTTCAATTCTTCTTGTTTAGCCTAATATTTATCTAGTTGTTATAGGATGCTAGTGACAGACCCCTAGAATTCATCTATATTTTGGGCTTTGGAAGTAGGGCCTAGATTGATGGTTGTTATCTGGTGGATTTTGGCCTAGATTGTCCTTGCATCCTTATCCACTTTTGGGGTCGCCACTTGGAGTATGTGAGATCCTGATGCATCTGTTGTGATATGAGATCTAATCTTGGGCTTCTTCTTCTCTAGTGTCTTGACTTGTGCTTGAGCCAATATGGCCTCCAAGAGAGCCTTAGGATCTAGAAGTACTAGGGATTTTATCTTTAGTTGTTGCTCCAAACATGAGGGGATCTTTGTTTGTTGATCAAGGGATGTAGTGTTCAATTCATTTTTTGTATCCTCTTGATCCTTTTGAAGCTCTTCCTCCCCATTCCTAGGACCATCTTCAATGTTCTCTTCTTCTTTATTATTTCCCTCTTCCATTATGGCCTTCCCTTTTTTAGGATTGATCTATGTTATTTGGGTAGATTCTACGGTTCTCTACTCAATACCCTCTTCCCATGTTGGCTCCCTATCCACATTAGGCTCAATCTCATCTTCTTGCATGAGATCAACCTTCTCTTCACCAGTAGTTTCCTTTTATTTATCTTTTTTTTCTTCTTCATGCATTTCTTCATCTTGGGGGCCCTCATCTTGCCTGGATTCTAGGAGTTTATCATATTTCCCTACATTTTCTTCCTACATGATATTAATCTTTGGGTCATTTCTTTCCTCCTTAGATTGGTGCTCCTATAGACTTGCCTATTTTTCATCATGCTCCTTATGTTGTTCATCTTCAGGCTCTTGGTCAAAGGTCTCCACACCATAGTATTTTTCAAACCTACTCATTTATTCCATACTTGGGAGTTTATTGCCCCTCCTCATCTGAAGTGACCTCATCCAAGTCAACAATTCTTCAATCATCATCAACATGCTCATGGTATTCATTGCGGTCTTAGTCTTCAGGGTCCTCAGTGATATCAACTATTTTTTTGAGTTGCTCCCCACTTCTTCTCTTCATCTCCTTGCATATTTGTATTATAGCTTCCATTTGGGTTGTCTTGGTAGGAGGTAGAGGGATAGGTAGTGAAGCAAAAAGTTGATCCATAAAGAACTTAGCCTCAGGAGTCAAGATAATTTTTGAAAATTGGGGAGGCATGTTATGTAGATAAGAAACAAAGATTTTGGGTAGTGTAATAGGCATTGCAGGGATAATAGGCACATAAGGCAGTAAGGTGGAAAGTGTAGGTAGTGGAGGCAGGAGCAAGAAAGATGATAAAGGAGAGGAGATCGATGATGAGGAGTCAACCACAACCATAGGAGCAGTCAGGGAAGCAAAGGTGAGGATGATGTATATTTCCACAGTAGGAAGAGATGACACAGGTAGTGGTAGTGGACTGGAAGGCGATGGTGCAATGGTAGTGAATAGGAGTGTGAAGGTGGTAGGTGGAGGTGATTGTGGTCTCTCCTCTTCCTCCAAGGGTGAGGATTCCTCCTATATGGTAGGCATGTCAAGAACAAAGGTTCCTATCTTTTTAGATTTCCTCGGGGGCATCTGCCCCTCAACTGCCTTTCTGGTGTACACTTTTTTCTTGGTTTTCCACTCTGGCGCATCCTTTCTTTTCTTTGATTGTGTGACTAGAAGAGACCTAGGACCTTCACCTGAAGAACCCACATTGACACCACTTTCAATCTCACTTTCAATGTCATCTTCTAGTTCTCCATATGTCATCTCAATGCCCTATTTTTGCAATTGAGCCAACTAGCCATTTAAGCATTTCTTGGTCTTTTTTTCTACTAAATGTGTGATTGTATTCAAATTTGTAATATTTTTCTCTATCCAATCACTGGTAATGGAAATTTAGCAACAACATTGTATCCTTCATCTAAAGGGGTATCATCCTTGAACACTTGGTTGGGAACTGAAAATAAATCAATAGATTTCATAAACTTTATTGTCATACTCATGTAGTTCCTTCTTCAGACCTCATGGTCATCATCACAGTTGGCACAAAGTTCTTCAACATGGGGCCTATGGGCGTGTTTCCTTCCAACCTGCTTCTTCAATTTTCCTAGAGGGTTCAAGCCTCCTCGCTCTATATGAAATTCAAGATTGTACTTTTTCATTTCCTTTTGATTATTTTTTACAAGGGGCAAGGGGCATGGATACATTCCTTGACCAAAAATGATGGGGTATAGGACCCCAACATAGTGTTTCTCATGCAGCAAAGAATGAGAAGTTTGCAATTGTTGAGTTAATTCCAACAAAATAATTTAATCACTAGGGTACCTTAGCAAAAATATGGGAACCTTGGGAATCCCTTAGCCCTTATGTAGGTGAGCTTGGGGAACTGAATAAACCAGTACTCGAAATTCTTGACCAATGCCTTTTCACTATTGGACATTACTTTTTCGTAATCATTTGACAGTGTTTGAACAACATGCATGATGAAAGAATCATTTATCCGCTTATATTCTTTCTAGTAATTCTTATATTGCAACTATGGGTAACAATCATAGACAGTGTTTTTCCCTTTCTTCATTCCAAGTTGACCAACATAATTTAGCCCCTTATAGGGAAATTTAACTGACAAAATATACACATATGAATTCCTTAGTCTTCTTCACCACAACAAACTGATTGTGGAGATTTTCATTTATTATCTTGGGCTAGTGGAACTTTTTTTCACCCCTAAGGATCTCCTCTACAAAATACCACATCCATTCTTCAGAGAGTGAGGAAGTAGGGAGTCCCATCACTCTACTCAAGAGAATCACAAGCTTGTTGAATTATTTCATGAAGTCACTCCAATAAAGCTTTTGAGGCACTTTATTTGCACTGCCCCTCTTGTCGATCATCCATGTTTGGTTAATAGTTCTTTTACAGTTAGTGGGGTCAACTTTCCACACATTTAGAGCATATTCTTTCCCAGTCTCTTCCATTTTTTCAAACAGAGGGATCCCAAATGTCTTCCTGATTGACATAGGAGTCAAGTCAACCAATACCCTCCCATCTACAATGATTATTCTCCTTGTTTGTGGGTGGTAACATTATCTGCATCTAAAGGTTAACTCTGGGTTGACCAAAGCTAGTGGGAAGCCTACTGCCTTTTTTATCCTACTCTTCAATTTCCATGCTTCTTTGGTTTTCGGGCTGACCAAGACCTGCTGTCTCAATTCATCTATGTTGATGTGGCCCAAGCCTATGTCTACTACCTTGTCCCATTAAGAAATGATATTTGAGGCACATTCAACTCTATGACATATTTCATTTTGTCCTTTTTCTTTTCCCCTTTGGTGGTCTTTGCACCCTTCTTGTCCTTATCAGTCTTTTCAGATGGTTCCATAAATCTCACACAAAATATGTGTAGTAAATGCCTCGATAAATTAGAAAAGGGGTGGAATGTTGGCTAGATAATGCTAAAAAATTGTTAAATGCATCCACTTACCTCAGAGGGATCATTGTATTTATTAAATTCTATCATTTTGTGATCATTTACAAGATTTGTGACTTTATGGGCTAGGTGGTGTAGGTTTCCACCCTGTGGATGTCATTGACGTTAATGTTGTTAAGAATGGCTTTGAATGTACGACAACCCGCAAACAAAATCTTGCGAGGATATTTCTACATTGAAAAACACCAAGTTATTTCTATGTAAGTTCATTAAGTAATGTGTGAAATGTAGATTAAAGTGCTCAAGATCAATTGGCTTAGTCAAATTTGTCTCCTAGGCTTGTAAGGGAAACTCAATGCGGAAGGTTCCACTCAAAAATCCGTTAGAAATTTTTTGGCATTAGGAATGACTCATGGATTTCAACGTTTTGTAGATTTCTTCCTGCAACTCAATACTTGCAATGGTTTTATACTTGGCCAATTTCAACCTAGGATATTTTGGCATGTGAAATATATTATGGGAGTCATTTTAAGTCATTGTGCTTTTGGATATTTTGTCATTTATAAGGTGTAGAGAGATGGCACGTGGATGCCACTAGTGTAGGAGCCATTTGATATTAAGAAGTTGATCAAAAATATTAGGCTCATGGAGACCTATAAGCAGCATCCCACATGAGATAACTTGCAAGGTCTTTAGACTCCAATGTTCTATGCTTGATTCCTTGTTCAGGTGGTGCAGAAAAGGAAGATGTGGAAGTTGTCTGCCTAGGAGCTATTAAGATAGGCACTGTTAGGAAATGGTTTGAGACAAATGACACCCCACAAATAGAGTTTCACATGAGGCAACCCACGTCAAGTTTCTGACTTATATTTTTTATTTCATATTCAAGAGGGTCAACATAGTGATGTCAATGTTTATGTCATGAAGGTTCAAATTTAATCATGTGTGGAGAAGGTGAGGGTGGAAGTTGTTAGATGGAATTTCATCATGGTTTCACCGTTAACAATATCTTGTACCAAATAGAATTTTTCTTGTGGCATCTCGTAGGGAAGAACCCACAATAGGTTAATGACATTCATCTTGGGGCTTTATCTTTGAATTGCAGAAATCAACGATGTAGGTGTCGTTTAACAAAATGTAGTCAATATTTTGATCTAAATATGACTTGGTTTAAACAACCCCCTGCCAGCGACATATCACGGGAAAGAATCCACAGATAGTTTCTAGACTTAGTCACGTTGGTGTGTTGGATGCTCGTGGAAAATAACAACTTGGAAGTTGTTAAGGATTTGCCAAGGGAAATGACTTTAGGATAGTGGCATCCCACAGGGATCCTTCTACAGAAGAGAACCCACATCTATTTGAATATTAGGCATTTTCAAAGTTTAATAGCTTTAATGATCCCAAGGTCTACTCATGGGAATGGGGAAAGCAGAGGTTGCTACCACTCATGTCATTTAGGAAACGATGATTAAAAGATGCCCCCCCAATTTTGAAATCCCACAAATGTCTTGTGTACAAATTAGAAATTTTAGGAGATTCAGGGATTGCTATTGGCTAGTAAAATAGGGTTTCCAAAATTTGAGTGCAACACCTATTTAGTCACAAATCTCATTAGAATGCAATCACAATACTGTAGGATTCAATTTGATCATTCTTAATTAAAACCACCATGAACTTTATCAACCTCATGAACTCTATCGTTAATCATCTAAATAACCCCCAATGGATTTAAAAAACAACATAGAGGCAAAGGGATTAAGGCCCCTACCTGCTACTACATGAATAGGGGAGGACATTGGTGTTTCAATCGTTGAGCTCACTCATGGAGGCAATAGATTGATGAGCCTTCAAATTTTGAATGCACAAGGTGAAAATGGCAGGTCAAAACCCTCTTATTTATAAACCTAACCACCATTAATGCAGGCATTTAATGCAGATTTTTGAAAGATGCACTTGAGCACAAAATGTAGAAAAATGAAGAGTGGGAGTTGTGGGTTGGGAGGTTATGTAGAGAAATGAGGGGCAAATGTCATAGGGAGCGGCTCCGAGAGGACAAAATTCTGAAGGAAGAGACCCATAGAGAAATTCTCATGGATGACAAAAGGAGGCACAACTTCCACTAGGCGGAAACCCACAAAGATCTTTTTGCAAACTCCCTAGACTTTATAAAATTTTGGTAGATGGTTAGGCATGGTGGGATTTTTCAATTTGAAGGCACTCTAATCAATTGGGCCCAAAAACAGGAGTGAAAAAGTGGAGAAAACGTAAACCAACCTGATAAGAGGCAAGAATGAAAAGAGGGGGTCCTCGATCCAAGTGGGGCATGTGTGTAGAAGGCACAACACCACCCTTGCAAAAAGGTTAGATGGAGGTGGCTCCCCACTCTTGACAAAGGGTGAGATGGAGGAAACTCCCCACCCCCCAACATTGGGTCATTTTGGTTAGATGCCACTAGATATCCCCCATCCCCGACATCGGGCCCTCCTACCCAAGACAAAGGAAAGGGCCCTTTGACCCTAGAAAGGGGAAAGGACCATCCCATTGAAGGACCTACCAAGAAAATGGTTTATAGTTTGGGATTTGAGATTTTTTGAATTTGAGTTTAAGGTTCATAGTTCATAGTTTGAGTTTAAAGTTCAAGTTCCAAGTTACGGGGATTTCCTTGATTCAAGAGTTCAAGATTAAGAGTTTGATTTGATAGTTTAGGTTCCAAGTTTGATTTAGGGATTTTTAAGTTTGGGTTTAGAAAGGTTTGGTTCAAGGATTTTAGGTGTGGGTTCAAGGTTTAGGAGTTTAGGAGTTTATAGCTAGTGTTTGCAATTTCAAGTTATAGTTTATAGTTTGAGTTTAAAAGTTAAGGATTTGAGGATTTTAGTGTTTAGGTTTGCAAGGTTTAAGATTCGAGTTGGAGATTTAAGGTTCGTTTAGAGTTCAAGATTCAGTTCAATTTCAAAGTTTAGAGTTTCAAGTTGAGTATTCGTTAGAATTTGAGTTTAGAGATTGAGTTTGATTTTAAAGGTTAGGTTCAAGATGCGTGTTAAGGTTTTGCAAGTTTAAAGTTCTGGAAAGCAAAGACTTAGGTTCAGATTCTGATTCATGGATTCAGGTTTAGGAGTTGAGTTCAAAAGTTTAGAGTAGAAGGTTGAGTTGGGAGTTCCGGGTTAGGGACTAGAGTTCCAAGTTCAAGTTCCATGGATTTAGGTTCCATTTTAAGTTTAAAGTTAGGTTGGATTCATGGTTCAAGGTTCAAGGTTTGGGGTTTAGGGTTCATGTTTTAGGGTAAAGGGTTCAAGGTGTAGGGTCCATGGTTCAAGGTTTAGGTTTTAGGATATAGGGTTCAAGGTTTAGGGCTCAGGGTTTAAAGTTTATGGTTCAAGGTTCAAGTTCAGGTTTCAGGGTTCAGGGTTCAGGGTTATAGGGTTTAGGCTTCACTTAATAATTTTCAAGTAATTTACTATTTTTAACTTTTGGTTGAGCTTGTTTAGGGTGGATTCTATAGTGTAAGTAGTTAGGGGGAATTTTTTAGGATTAGAGAGTTTGTCATAGAAGTAAATAAGGATCAAATAATATTATGAGCTCAAAGGAGACTCAAAAATAAGAGGATCTTATTATTAACAAGTCAATATTCTACCAGCTTTTCAATGTTAGAGCTATCTATAATTTTCTAATTTTTTAAACAATATATGGACGACTAAGTGTGCATCACTTATTGTTAAAAAGGTTTTCATTCTCAAGGGTTCTAAACAAAGAGACTAACTTGTAGGTTCCAAAATTTTGAATCACATCATTAAGAAAACTATATGAGCTTATTATCTTTTAACGATGTCTTTAAACCTCCATTTCATAATATTTTACCATGGAGAAGTTGAACTAGATTCAAGGGATTAGTATTATTAGATCAAGATTATCAAAATTAAATACACCAAAAGTATATGGTGTTTAAAATATTTTTTGCCTCTTAGTGACACTTTAAACAAAATCTCAAATTATGAAGGAAATTGTTGGATGTTGTTGATATCTAGTTGTCATTGATGTCAACACTATTGGCATTAATGTATTTAAGGTTGTATATGTCGAGGATATTGAGAAAATTGTAATAAAATAAGTTGCAAGTTGTCGGTGGTGTAGCGAAGCTTAGTCTAATGGCTAGCTCAGTATGTTATTGATGAGTGGTTGTGGATTAAAGGGTTTGTTTTCGAGTATATCTAGTTTATCCACATTAAGTTTCAGAGATCTGCATGAAGATTTGATTGAGTTATGAGTATTTGTGTTCTGACAGTTATTTTGTTATTTATGATTGGGTGCTACGAAAGAAGACATGATATATGTGATGTAACAAGTTGAGTTGTTGTGGATGCTTTGTGAGCGTTGATTCATGATGCTTGTAGTGTTTCTAGATTGTGCTCCCATCTATCATTATATAGCAACTTTACGATTGATGTTGTGCTTCCCATGATTGTGAAAATTTGATTTTCTTCTTTGGTTTGCTAACTTCGCGATGCATTATTACAGATGATTATTTGCATGTTGTGGATCTTTTGAGCATTTTTTGGAGTTTTCTTTCATTTTAGAATGTGTTTGAGGTTCTTATATGTTGTAATAACATTGGTTAGATTATATGTCTTTTGCGTTAAGTACATTAATTTAGCTTTACATGTTTTTTACTATTTGTTAAAAAAATAGCTGCAGATGATGTTATCTAGATTTACAAATATATATGAGCGAATTTTTCCCCATTTAGAAAAGCATGTGTATGCGAGTGAGTCTTGTGCCAAGATATACAAGTCATGTGTGTAGAATAATAATTCTAATATTTTGAAGGAAAGCAAAAGTAAAGTGTGAAAGAGTGGCGGGGTTTATGGTATTTAGCTCCTGCTTATAAAATCAGCATTAGCGAATACTATTTTCTCGAGTTCAAAATCTTTAGATGTCCCAGATGTTTCCTCAGATATTATTCTTCCCTTTGGGAGTAAAGCCTTTTTATTTGGTAACGTTGAGCTCTAGGAGTAATGCAAAAGCTGAATGCATGTGCATTTCAATTTACAGTCTTTTATACTTTTAATAGGTATAATCTTGTCGGTTCACCATGGTTTTTCTCCTAACAGGGTTTCCACGTAAAATAATCTTGGTGTTATGTGTGTTTTTTGATGTGGTGATGGTTTATGCTTTCATGTTTATATACCAGATCTGAGAATAAGTTTAATAATTTTAATTTATGTGACAATTGATTCACCCCCCTTAGTTGTCTACGCTTGTGTTGCCAACAAATTATTATCATTAAAATAATCAAAATATATTTTAATTCACCTTTGCAATCATAATTTTCTTTAATTTACAAATTTCACCATGAATGTAATATGAACTACCTTAAATTTATAAAACATTGTTTATTTCAAATGAAAATATTTACACATAAGCTTCTCTTAGCTTCAAGAATATTTATTCAAATATTCTCTACTAACAAAGCCAACCATGTGAAGGTGGAAACTTGCATGTCCTCTCCTAATTGACCTAAGGCAGCCACAAGACAAAACAACACCACACAAAACAACACAACACTACAAAACAATACAACATCATATAAAAATAACACAACACATACATTTTATTTTATTTATTAAAAATATTTATATAGCTTTAAATGTGAAACTTAAATATGATTATTTTAATCATTTGCAATGATGTTAATATGTGAGAAGATAAATATTTATTATTGAATTTTAATCACAATCCTTATTTATTTTTATGTTTTAACATTTTTTATTAATTATAGATATTAAAATATCAATATTCCACAAATGAACCATAATCCAATATTTTAAGAATAAGAGCAATGTTTGTGTGATTTAAATCTTTGAGAATATTTTTGGAGTTACATAAATCCTTCAACACATCCCATACACTTCTTCTAATGGATCTCCAACATTTTTTATAGAAACATAGGGAGATCATCCAAACTGGGGGATTTGTTTAGATGTAATTGGAAATTCACTATTTTTACTGCTAAATTAGTTTCTAGAGCCATCAAAATCTCATTATCTTATTCCTTTATTAAGCAAGGAATGTTCTATGGCACCACTACCCACCACCATATTTTTTAAAAATGAATTCAAGATGTTTGTATCTTCACAATTTGTTAGATGATGGATATCTATTGAAGAAATGTTGTTTAATTCTATTTTGGCTTCTACTAACATTTGAAGCATTGTGGAATTTTTTGTGTTTAAATCTCCTTCAGCTAACCAAGTTCTCTAGATTTGGATTTCCATTTAATCTCTTCTCTAACTAATATTTATGCATGTCGAGACATCAAATCCTTTTCTTTCAGGTGATCTACTCAAAACATAATTAGGGAAATAGCCTTTTGATTTAACTCTAGTTCCTTTTTTATTATAATCTTATCCTTAAAAATATTTTTGAAAGAATTTATGTTGAATCAATCATTAAGGTTTGTTTCAATGTGAAACACTTTAAACACAAGATGAACATCTTTGTTCCTTTTAGATTCATTGGCTTAAAATACTATTGCTAAATTAAATCCACTAAATCTTCTTTTATGACCCACATCTTCTCAAATCTAAATTGGTATCTGAGAGGGGGTTTATCTTTTGAGATTGTTAGTAACATAAGGAAATGATTAGAGATTGAAATTGAGCATTCCAAAATTTGAGGGGATTGTAACCAGTTGATAGTAAATAAGATTTTATCAAGATTTTTAGCAATATTTATAAACCTTGCATTCCTATTGGTCCAAGTGTAGGTCCTATGTTTTTAAGCTACTTCCATGAGATCCACATCTATTATGAATGGTTGAAAATCAATTTGAGATTGTGAAATGCTAGAAAGACCCCCACTTTTTTCTTCATGGAGAGAATTGCATAGAAATATCTCTCAAGGATAAATTTATTGTTCAAATTTGAGATTATAACTCGTTTTATACCTAGATTTTTTCGTTATATTTAGTCAAACCATAAACAATAATTAAGCAAAATGAAATACCAAAAACTAAAATTCTTACCTCAAGGAGCATCCAATTGATAAAAAGCGAATTAAATCCATAAATACTCGAAAGAGTTCTTATAATATTTTCAAAACCCTGCTATCCCAATTGCATCCAAACAAAATCCTTTCTAATTTTTGCATTGGTTTGAAAAGATGTTAAAAACTAAAGACATCAATTTTTTCTTCTAATAGAAAGATATTATCCAATAGGTTGTCAATTTGACACTTGTTCATACACGTTTTGTTAGGTAGATTCAATCTTCTAACATTCCATGTGGCAATCTATATTGTTCTCTAAGGGAGGATTTGCCCCCTTAGATCTTCAACATGTATTTTTAATTATTGGTTGCCTATTCAATAACACATTTCCTTCCCTTTCTTTCTAATTGTTTTTCCTCCCACATTTACCCATAGATCATATATTAACATTTAGTAATATATAAATGTTGATTGACTAATGCATCTATAGTTTATGACACCTAATTCTTCATCCAAGTCATTTTGTTAGTTGTGTTAACAATAAAAGTAAAGTGTATCCTGATTTTAACTACTCGATAAAAAATTGATTTGGTGTATCCTAACATCTATTATCTTCATGCCACTAGCAAAAGTTGGTCCAAAATGGTATAGGTTTCAAAATCTACAAAGGGCTCTTTTGCCAAATGGGACTTTTTTATTATCAACAAATTTGTTCTTTCTTCTTCTTCATTTCTCTTTTCATTCATGTATTTCCTCTTTACTTTTGCTTGAATAAATATGCTTCTGTGTAGGTCTTCGGTTCCACATTTAAACAAAAAAAAATAGATGGGAGATTAGGACTATTTTTCAGTAGATAACTCATACTAGCATCATAGGTACACATAGTGACTAGATCAAGCATACTTCCCATATACACTATTTCACTAGCTCATACACATCACATGTACACACAGTGATATGCCACAAAAGCTATAGAAAAATGATATGCTAAGATTTCATAATAAGAAAAATATGTTTGATCTCAATAGTACATTTGCTATTTATTTCTTGGAAATAAGGTGATTACCCTACTTTACATTTTATTATCTCTCTTAATAATAGTATTGATAGTGGAGGTATGGCTAATGAAAATGGAAACTGAAGAAAGAACATGAGTGACAAAAAACATTAGAGGGGGAATAATGCTATGAGATGCTTGAGAGAGAGCATTGGGTTTATGTCGGACATGAGAAGTAGCAACTCTCAAGGTTTCTAGAAGGAAGCAATATAAGGAGAGTTTGAAGATTGAATGGAGGATCTAGGTGTATCATTAAGTTTTGTGAAGCATTTACTTTAATGGTCAACTCCCACATATAGTCTATTGAGTGGTTGTTCAATCATTTTGAGACACCAAGTGTATTTTGGAACTTATATTTTAGCAATGTAGATTTTAAAAGGTTTAAAGTTGAGGTTTAAGATTGAGGAGTTTAAGTTTTAGGTTTAGGTTGAGTTAGTTTAGGTTTACAAGATTGAGTATAGGTTTAAGAGTTTGGGTTTTGAGTTTAGTTCAAAGGTTTAAGTTTAAAGGTTTAGAGTTCAAAGTTTAGGTTTAAGTTGAATTTAGAGTTTAAGGATTTAAAATTTTAAAGGTTTGAGTTTAAGTTCAAGTTTAGGATTGTGTTTATAGTTTTAGGTATGAGATTTTAAGGTTGAAAATTTAAATTTACATAGATTCCAGGGATTTTAAGTTCAAGGATTTAAAGGTTTAGATTTAGAGTTTCAAAGTTTAGGACTTTGGAGTTTAGGAGTTTAAGGTTGCCAGATTCAAGGTTTAAGTTCAAGTTTAGTTTTAGGAATTTAAGTTTAGGAGTTTAGAATTTTAGGAGTTTTAGAGATATATGAATTAGAAGGCTCAAGGTTCAAGGTTTAGGACTTAGGGTTTAGGTTTTAGGGTTAAGGGTTAATCATTTTAGGGTTTTTGGTTTAGGGTGTATTTTAGTGTTTAGGCTTTTAACAAGTCTATTAATATTCTACCAACTTCTCAATGTTTTAGTTATTCTATAATTTTCTAGGAATTTAAACAATATATGAACTATTAATTGTGCATTTGTTTTGGTCATTGAGTAGTGTATATGCATGCCTTCATGATTCTCTATTAATGAAAATGTTTTGATTCTCAAGGGTGCAAAACAGAGAAACTAACTTGTAGGTTCCAAAAGTTTAAACTACACCATTAAGAAACGTTGATGAGCTTATCATCTTTTAACAATACCTTTAAACCTCCATTTCCTAATATTTTACCATGCAGAAGTTGAACTAGATCCAAAGGATTAGCATAATTATCAAGATTAAATACACCAACAATATTCTCTTAGTGACAATTTAAATGAAATATCAAATCATAAAAGAAATTATTATTATTAAATCTATAATATGAATAATTAAAATACATTTTAATTCACCTTTGCAATCACAATTTTCTTAATTTTGCCATGCATGTAATATGAACTACCTTAAGTTTATAAAACATTGTTTATTTCAAATGAAAATGTTTACACATAAGCTTCTCTTAGCTTCAAGAATATTTATTCAAATATTCTCTACTAACAAGGCCAACCACGTGAAGGTGGAAGCTTGCATGGCCTCCCCTAATTGACCTAAGACAACCACAAAACAACACAACACCACACAAAACAACACAACACCACAAAACAATACAACATCATACAAAACAACACAATACATAAATTTTATTTTATTTATTAAAAATTACTTATATAGCTTTGCATGTGATTATTTTAGTCATTTGCAATGATGTAAATATGTGAGAAGCTAAATATTTATTAAATTTTAATCACCTTTTTTTTAATGTTTTAATATTTTTTATTAATTATAGATATTAAAATGTCATTTTATAATTGCAGTGACATGCTTATGTCATTTTATAATTCATTATGCTTTTTTACATTATATTTTTGTAAGACATTTAAAAAAGTCTTATTATTATGACAAGTTAAAATGTTTTTTTTTTTTTTGTATTTTTTGTGGCATGGTTATGTAATGTGAATATAAAGTGAATACATTTTCTTTTTGTAATGGTAATTTATAATTATCCTTTGTGAAATATTTTATAAATGATGCATAAAATATTTAGGAAGGGATTTGTGTTGTGATTAATAAATGGTAAATTTATTTTCAAAATTGTGGTTTGTAACTTTAGTGTTGAGATTAGAATTAATAAATTCATAAATAAAAATTTAACATTAATCAAAATTATTCAAAAATGCAAAGTAAACGAGGCACAAAACTTAAAGAATGGTCTTGGCCTATCAACCATTCTTTAAGCTGTCGGACAAACACACAACCTGAAGGAATAACCATGGCCATTGGCTATTCCCTTCGGTCTTTAGAAGGGGTTTTTAGCCCCTTCCAATAAATTATTTTATTAAAAATTATATTTGTACATGTTACAATGCTATTAGGTCAATGTGCTTGACCAAAGTATTACTAAAGAAATGGTCAATGTCTAATTCCATCCCTTGTTGCTCTAAATACAGACTAGAAATGTCACTCTTAGGCTTGCTATTATGGTTAAAAACGACATACGGAAAATTCACTATAGCAATTCGACGGAGTCAACAATTCACAGTGGGGAAATTAAAATTCAAGGCCATGACAATTGATCACTCGAAAAATTAATTGCATTGGCGTTTAATTTTCCATGGTGGTGAATTGCTGGTGGCAGTGAATTTTCCTACAGTTAATTATTGACAGTGAATTTTCCGGCAGTGAATTGCTGGCAGTGAATTTTCCTAGAGCCGTTAAAAACACTTATTGTTGGAAGAGTAGCCTTCAACCTGCCTGTTCCAAGAGCAACAAGCTACAACTGCCCACAACTTGCTGTCAATTTGTAGTAGGATTCAAGTTGCAGGGAGGGGTTGCGAGCTTGCACAGTCTACTTGAGTTGTGTGTAACCCTGTCAACCTGTCATATCATTTAGTCATAATCAATTATACCACTCTTCTGTAAACCATCAACGTGAATTTAAGAACAGGGATATATAGTGATAAAATAAATAATACAAAATAATCTAAACCCATCTAGAAAAGAAATAAAAAATGTGTGAGTGATAGTAAGTAGGGTATTGAGTGGCTTGATGAATAGCTTTACCTCTTTTAGAGAAATTAGTTCAACAAATGAGCATGATAGAGAAGATGAAAAAGAAACATAAAAAATTATTTGGAAAAGATAAAATTGGAGACCTAGAAAGGATTTTAGTCTTCGACACAATGCCCGGTATACTAAAACATCATCATTCTACTTGAAAATGTGAAGAAGTGACTGCTTCAAAATATAAGAATTGGTTTGAAATTTTCGTCAAGTCATGGCAGTGGCAGACAGAAAACCTTTTCATCTTAATCTCAATGAACCCTATTTGCAGCCGACCATAGACAGAGGTTTCAAGAGAGACCAATGGGCATCTAAAAGAAGATCATAATAAAGGACTCTAATCCAAGAAACCTCGTCATTTGGAAAATCACAATTTTTAATAACTTCCTCTCTGTCTAGTTATGGTTCTTGAAATGTTTAGGGAAAATTTAGTGGTTATCATCTCACAACTCATGGAGCTAGATGAAACAAGAGATAGAGCCATGAAAACAATGGAGTTGCATCAACTCCAAAAAAATAATTTTTTTGATAAAAGAGCAACACCTAGGGTGTTTAAAGAAGGAGATGTTGTACTTAGCTGGAATGAGTTAAAGAGTAGGCCAAGAAAGCACACTAATTTTGACAGTATGTGGAGTGGTCTGTTTGTCATTACCGAGTGCAAAGAGCACAATGCTTTAAAATTGTCAACAATCGATGGAGAAGCTATGCCTATCCCAGTCAATGGGATACACCTCAAACTTTTTTGTGAGGTATGATCTAAATTTTATATATTAGATTAGGTTTTATTTCCTCTAAGTGTTGTTGCACATTAGTTTACATGCAATTTTTATTTTTCCCTAAGTGTTGTTTTTGCACAGTTAGGTAGTTTTCTTTGATATTTTGGTGTGTTTTGAATAAGTTTCCAAGGTACCATGTGTTGGTTTATTGAGTTATAGAAACATACAAGGATGTTTGTAAGTTGTGTCAACTTTTAGGTGACTCAGTACCCAATGGATAAGCTTTAGGCAATTGGTCATGATTTTTAGCAGGAAAACATATAGTAGATGTCACCAGAAATGTTACCTAATTTTGCTTCCAACTAAATCAGGTAGACTTATGACTGTGTTTTCATTTAAACATTAAAAGATACATATCACTTTCTGCTAAATTGCATCCATGTGCATAAAAGAGATTGTCAAAAGATTGTATTATTACAATTGTGCAATTGTATACAATAAGAAAGAGAGCCAAAATTTATTGCAAATGCAATATTTATTGATGATCATAAGTGTATAATGTCCCTCACAAGTTGAGGGACTGACTATTCTAATGCTTATGAAGAAAATACTATACACTTATAGATAAAAAAAAATGCACATAAAATGAAGAGGGACCCGTCATTGCCAAGAATGACGAATCATGTTTGCCTTGTCTTGCATCACCTTCAGTATTCCCCACTTGTATTGCTTCCATTTGATGTTCTCCTTGCTGCTCCTAGGTTTCTTGCATCTGTAAAAAAGATCTTTTTAGAGCAACGAAAGGTCACTAATCAAAATCTGTGCAAAACATCTATAAACATATAATCTGATGTCCATAAGCATTAAAATATACAGCATACCATAGGTGTCCAAGAAAACAAAAAGAGTAATCAAACAAAACTATCATATGTTTTGTTTATCTAACTTGTTTGTTCCTTGTACAAATATAAGAAAAAATTGTGTTACTGTTATGTTTTAGCTGATTATAGCATATGGAGTAAAATGTGGCCCCCATGAGGGTTGAGCCCAACATGTTTCCCTCTTGTGTTTTAGGAGGGATAGGAAATTGAGCAACTTGATCAAATCAATGATAAACATATTCTTGATGCATTAAATCAATATGGAATACACCAGTTGATCAACTATCATTATTAGATTCAAAAGATGCAAGAAACAATGTGAACTATCAAGAAAGTTACTCTTCATCTTTTCACAATGAATCAAACAATAGGCTGCCATCATGCCAAAAAGGGACAATACTCTACTGAATATGTCTTTCAATATTCTCAAGTGGTTCCAAAGTCCATTTTAATAATGATATGTGTTCGATTTCATTTCCATGAATTTCAAAGAACAATCTTTGAAGGAAACAAGACAAGGACAACAATCATTCAAAGATAAAATAGTTTGTATCTTCTTAAACATATGATTTTTTTGATAATATGAACACTAAAGCACAAATGCATCAAGTTCAATTATGCATCCATCAATAAATAATGGAGGAGCTATCAAGTCCTGTTTGGAACCATCATGATCATATGGAGTAGCAAGTAAGAACAAGGTCATACATGCATTGTTGCATTAAAAGACATAGTCCAATGATCATCCAAGGAAGAGGGGTGCAAAGGTAAATTCATCTCACTTTAATCCTATTGAACAAGCACACATCACTTAGGATTGTGAGCCTTTAGTTCACCACCATAAATGACATATGTTTTCCCAGTAGGATTAAAATAAGATAAATGATAGTGAATTCAAATAATGGTATTCATTAAGCAATCATGATTCAATAGATGGAACTCATTTTTTAAGCCAAGGTCATGATGCCAAGTGAGTATGACAGTGACTTTTAAGTGTTGGAAAAGGGTAGTCCTAGGTGAATAAAGAGGATAGCATGGAATTAGAGAGGTAAGCATCCTCAAAACTCAGTCGTGATCTCATGACAAGCACAATCCATAATGAATGCATTCTACTAGACAACAAGGGAGGCCTTTTTGGTTTCAATGAAGAACTATCAAGCACTATTCAGGCATAGTCAGTAACCAATGAAGCTACACAGGGCAATCATTACATTCATTGAAGGAACAAGTGAATCATGTTTTCACTTTAGTAGTGAATGATAAACTATGAAGAATTCATACAATGAAGAGAAAAGTGGGCAGAGTCTCGCAAGTGGACAGTCAAAGCATACAATAAGAAGATAATATAGTCATGTGAAGTGACATGGAAAATAAAAAGAGATGACAATCCTGTAGGAAGTAGTACACAAGACACAATTTAGAAGATCAAAAATAGTGAATTTAAAATGTTAGTGGTAGAGTCTTTTCATTTTAGCGTACAGTCTCAAGTAGACACTCATTTAGCCATTATCCATGTGCAATGAAAGAGGGAAGCATGATCATCACAAAGGGTAGAGTGCAAGGCTCTGTGAAGGTATATCACAAAGGGTAGAGCTATGTTTTGTTCAGATTGGACAATCAAGAATAGAATTCAATGAGGAATACAAATTGATAGTTAGTTGATATCACTCACAACAAGAATCAATGGAAAACCATCTATGAAGGAGGTGTTGCAATCATGGTAAAATGATCAGCCATAACATAAAGATTTACCATGAATATTGAGGAACATGAGAAGCTATCATTGAAAGGATAGTATAGTGCATTCCAATAGAGCATCCCCAAGAATCATAACAACTACAAGACATGAGAAATGAAGGAGACAATCAAAATAGCCACCATATGCATCAAGAGACCATGCATGAAAAGGAATCAACAGTGAACGACCATCTACATTTAAATAGAGTCATACAAAAGAGAATTTCAAATGAAAATGTATGCTATAGTGATCTAATACATATGTCTTCAAAGTGACTAATGAAAAGATGGTCTCAAATCTGCAATATGATAGTATGAGCAAGATAAAAAGAAATTGTTGAGTCTAAATGCTCAATCAAAAGTTTGTATGTGCATGTTTCCAAGATAACATCTATGACAAAAGATTATCACAGTGAGTTGCAAAGGGTAACTGCCACAAGATAATGAAATAGTTTGAAAAGATTTAAAACTCAAATGCATAAGTCATGATGTTATTCCTAAGAAACAATGAAAAATGACAATCTTAGATGATGACAATACTTATTGATAAAGCATGGGACAATATTTGTAGTGTGAGAACAATGAACCCTTTTCAAGGTCAACTAAAACAATGACCATAAAGCATGATAGATCTTACATGAAGGAATACTCTGGGAAAGATGCTGAGAAGACTTGACAGTTAAAGATAGTCAAGTATTAGGCCAATATCAAGGACAATATTTTTACAAAATAAGTGGCAGTCATCATCAAGGGTAGTGCCATGATGACTAATATGAAAATGTAGCACAATTAGTAATCATGTATGTGACAGTAAGAAACAAGAGTTTCTTCACATAGAATTTTAGTGGTGATTGCATGCAAAGATAGGATTTTATTGTGCAATGTCAATCTAGTTCTTCTATAGTGATACTTTCAACATTTTGAAGATCTAGAAAAAGATACAATATTATGCCATGTTTTGAAAAGCTAAGCATGTATTCTTTGAAAGAAAATAGACAGAGTGGTAATATGGTGTTAGAGTCTCAAAAGAAGGTAGGAAATTCAAATGCAAAAAACCCTAATTATTTATTCATGGTTGTGGCCTGAAAAATCATTATTTTTTACAAAAACAAAAACCCACTTGGGGTTTTTGCATTGAGACACAAATATAGAGAATGGTAAAGGGTTTTTCTCCCATTTTTGTACAAAAAATGCTATTTTTCTGAAAGGAATGCAAGTTCCATTTATGGTTTTCTTTCCTGCATAAATATCATGGAAGGCATAGGTTCTAGAAAGACCCAAATGAGAAAAATGGAAAAATGTTCAAGCTTGTTCCAAAACATGCATACCCAAAATGAAAAGCCTCTTTTCTCTTTCATAACTATGCAAAATAGAAATACCCAAATGCAAAATGGATTTTTTTTTTAGAATGAACAAAAAGTGCATCAAACCCAACTCATTTCTTCATGGCAGTAGCCTGAAGAAATGATTTTCTTCATAAGGTGAAAAATCCCATTTGGGGATTGTTTCAAAGTTCGAATTACAAAAGAAAAAGCTAATATTTTCACCATTTTGCCACTGGTTGGAGCTCAAAATGAGCTTTAATTTAAAAAAAAAATGGAGAAGAATCAAGGTATATGTCAGAAGAGAGCTTACCTGAGCTCAAAATTTTTGTTCTCATTAAAAATGCAAGCTTTTTTGCCATAGAAAACCACTGTCAAGCTTCAGAAAACACCTCAACGACAGCTGAGAGCAAATAGAATTTTCACATATAAAAGGCACAAGATTTGTATCACAAAAAGGTGTATGGCCACAACCCTGACATCTTAAGTAGCTTTCAAAATGGAGGGTACAAGGCCATATTTTTGTTAAGGAAAAGCATTTACCTCATTTTTCTAGTGAGGAATCTCCAAGAATCATTCATAAATCAGCCATAAACCATTCTACAGAACTCATCATTGAAACCCCATGGCAGAAAGAAGAGGAGCTTCATGAAGGTTTGATGAAAAAATGAAAGACTTTTTGAATTTTTTCATTGTTTTGTGTTAGGGTTTGAAACCCTATTGAATGTCGACCACCAAAAGGTATTTTTACCTTGTTTTTTTAAAATTGCAAACACAATTTAATATGCTCCATGGGCTAAGACTTCAAGTCTTATGACTTGTGCTTTTTGCCTTGTGATGGCCATTCTTCATCATGCGTGCCTTAGTGAATTTTCATGTCTCTTATTATCTTGCATAAAAGTATTCAAGACTTATGTGGTGTATTAGGTCGAACCTTGTCTCCTAATTGCATTAATTTAAGTGGTATGACATTTTAGTTAAGTGATGTTAAGTATAACTCACTTAATGATAAATGATATTTCAAAATGCAAGGTAATGGTGAGTAATGCCTTAGGGTAATTTGAGTTGGGTAATGTTCTTGCAAGCCTTGAGGAATGGTTGGGGGATTTATTATTATTTTTTCATTTATTCTAAATTGTAAAACATTGTTTAAGTGATGTGTTTACAAATCACTTTATTTGTTGTTACTTATAATGCAAAATGTTGATGTGTTTCAAAGAATGGTGGAGCCTCTTGTTGTTTAGCATTTGTTTCCTGAAATGTAAAATATTTTGATTAAGTGATGTTATTATAAGTCACTTAATAAAATTATTATCTTAAATGAAAAATAGAGTATTATGCCTTTACAAAAAGCACCAAAAGTGTGGGTCAAACAGGTTGAAGACATGTGTGAGCAAAAATGATGACTATCCAACATGGAAAAAGTGTGTGAGGTTGTATTTGACTATTTTTGGAGGGAATGGGTTATTTGGAGTAAATTTTGTCACATTTTTAGTGTGACTATGGTCTTGGCTTGACCTTGCTTCATGTGGAGGACAGTTTGGAGTGATTTTAGAAGGTTCTTTTTGGCCTTTTCTGCTGCATCCAACCAGAATCTTCTAGATGAACTTGTGTGAAGGATTTGTTTAAAAAAATTTCTTAAGTAACTTCAAAATATGTTGTTGGAGTTAGTTCTTTCTTTCCAATAGAGTGATAGCTTATTTTTTGGAGTTACCTTTTCAATAGGAGCAGTATTGTAACTTAGGAATATACTTGTATACTAGTGAGTACTTTGGATCAATGATATTGAATATTTTCCTTCTCATTTCATGCTTTATTGTGTGCATCTAGTGGTTGATCAAATTACTTGTGAAATTTAGCTTTTCCTTGTAATTCGGTCTCATTGTTAAGAACTTGTTTTGCAGAATAAGTGTATTGTTGCAGGTTATAAGTTGTGTTAGTAAATGCAAATGCTTTTAGATGTGAAATATTTTCCTTCTAGGAGTTTTATTTTTAGAACTTCCTTATAAAATACTTAAACAAGAATGCATACAGAATGAGTTGTGTAAACTAGAATTTGTCATTGTTTTGAATTGTGTGCAAGTTGTTTGCAGGTCTTAGTTAGTTTGGTGAATTTCCTTTTAAAAGTTTTCAGTCAATTTTAGTTTATGCAATCTTCTTACTCTTTCCTCAGGAAATCATTATTTTAGCAGTAGTCTAGGTGACATCAAAAGGGGAGCCAACCCATAATCTGGAGGTCTACTTTCACAATAAGATACCCACAACCTGAAACTAGTCCCATGTTGCTCCAAATTTGTTGAGTTTCCACAACTTGGAATGGGGTGCAAATTTGGATGTAACAAGAATATTTTTGGAGTTACATAAATCCTTCACCACCTCCCATACATATCTTCTAATGGATCCCCAACATTTTTTATAGAAACATAGGGAGATCATCCAAACTAAGGGATTTGTTTGGATGTAATTGGAAATTCATTTTTTTTAATTTCTAAATCAGTTTCTAGAGCCATCAAAATCTCATTATCTCATTCCTTTATTTAGCAAGAAATGTTCTATGGCACCACTAGCCACTACCATATTTTTGAAAAAATGAATTCAAGATGTACATATCTTCACAATTTGTTAGATGATGGATATCTATTGAAGAAATGTTATTTAATTCTATTTTGGCTTCTACTAACATTTGAAGCACCATGGAGTGAAGAGGGAGTGGGAAGAGGAGTGGGGGGGAGATTTGAAATCTGGGGATGATTTTGGAGAGGATGGTGATGATTCTACAGGCATAGATGATTTACTATTGGGTTGGTTGTTGGTGCCATTCTATGGGGATGCTGAGGAGTGGTGTTGGTTGTTGTCTTTGGCTTGGGTTGTGCTGATGTGGGTCCATTTTTTGCTTTAATCATTTTGGGAAGTCGTGGTTTGGTTCTAGATATTATTTTCCTGCCAGGGAGCTATTTTTTAGGTTTGGCTACTACTTTAACCCTATGGGGTTTTGCCTAGTTCTTCTTTGCTAGGTTTGTGATTTGGTGCCTATTCATTTCTTCCTATGGGCTAGGTTGTCTTGTTGCCTATGCTGACATTTGAAGCATCACAAATTTTTCATGTGTTTAAATCTCTTTCAACTAACCAAGTTCTTTAGATTTGGATTTCCATTTAATCTCTTCTCTAACTAATATTTATGCATACCAAGGCATCAAATCCTTTTCTTTTAGGTGATCTACTTAAAACATAATTAAGGAAATAACCTTTTGATTTAACTCCTCTAGTTCCTTTTCTATTATAATCTCATCCTTAAAAAATATTTTGAAATAATTTATGTTCCAATCATTAAGCTTTGTTTTAATGTTAAACATTTTAAAAACAAGATGAACATCTTTGTTCCTTTTAGATTCATTGGCTTAAAACGCTATTGCTAAATTAAATCCACTAAATCTTCTTTTATGACCCACATCTTCTCAAATCTAAATTGGTATTTGAGAGGGGGTTTATCTTCTGAGATTGTTAAAATGATTAGATCTTGAAATTAAGCATTCCAAAATTTGAGGGGATTGTAACCAATTGATAGTAAATAATATTTTATCAAGAGTTTTAGCAATATTTATAAACCTCGTATTCCTATTGGTCCAAGTGTAGGTCCTATGTTTTGGAGCTACATCCATGAGATCCACATCTGTTATGAACATTTGAAATTCAATTTGAGATTGTGAAATGCAAGAAAGGCCCCCACTTTTTTCTTCATGGGGAGAAATGCATTGAAATATCCCTCAAGGATAAATTTATTATTCGACTTTGAGATTATAACTCATTCTATACCTATATTTTTTCTTTAGATTTAGTCAAACCATAAACATTAATTAGGCAAAATGAAATATCAAAAAGTAAAATTATTACCTCAAGGAGCATCCAATTGATGAAAAGAGGATTAAATCCATAAATACTAGAAATATTTCTTCTAATATTTCCAAAACCTCACTATCTCAATTACATCCAAACAAAATCCTTTATAATCTTTGCATTGGTTTAAAAAGATGTTAAAAACTAAAGACTTCATTTTTTTCTTCTAATAGAAAGATATTGATCAATAGTTGTCAATTTGACACTTTTTCATACACATTTTGTTAGGTATCTTCAATCTTCTAACATTCCGTGTGGCAATCTACATTGTTCTCTAAGGGAGGAATTGCCCCCTTAGATCTTCAACATGTTTTTTTAATTATTGGTTGCCTATTCAATGACAAATTTTCTTCCCTTTCTTTATAATTTTTTTTCCTCCCACATTTACCCATAGATCATATATTAGCATTTAATAATATATATGTTGATTGACTAATGCATCTATAGTTTGTGATACCTAATTCTTCATCCAAGACATTTTGTTAGTTGTGTTAACAATAAAAGTAAACTGTATCCTAAGATTTCAACTACTTGCTAAAAATTTGATTTGGTGTATCCTAACATTTGTTATCTTCATGCCACTAGAAAAATTTGGTCCAAATTGGTATAGGTTTCAAAATCTACAAAGGGCTCTTTTGCCAAAAGGGATTTTTTTATTATCAATAAAGTTGTTCTTTTTTCTTCTTCATTTTTCTTTTCATTCACATATTTCCTCTTTACTTTTTCTTGAATAAATTTTCTTTTGTGTAGGTCTTCGGTTCCACATTTAAACCAAAAAAAAAAAGATGGGATGTTAGGACCATTTTTTAGTAGATAGCTCATACTGACATCATAGATGAACATAGTGACTAGATCATGCATATGTCCCATATACACTATTTGACTAGCTCATACACATCACATGTACACATAGTGATATGCCACAAAAGCTATAGCAAAATGATATGCTAAGATTTCATAATGAGAAAATAAGGTACTTACCCTACTTTACATTTTATTATATCTCTTAATAATAGTAATGATAGTGGAGGTATGGCTAGTGAAAATGGAAATTAAAGAGAGAACACGAGCAATGATGGGTTGGAAAACATTAGAGGGGGAATAATGGTATGAGATGCATGAGAGAGAGCATTGGGTTTACATCGGATATGAGAAGTAGCAACTCTCAAGGTTTCTAGAAGGAAGAAATATAAGGAGAGTTTGACGATCAAAATAGGCAAGGTATCATGGGAAATGAAAAATATAAGAGATTGTGGAGGATCTAGGTGTATCATTAAGTTTTGTGAAGCATTTACTCTAATAATCTCCTATCTGTTGAGTGGTTGTTCAATCATTTAGGACTTTTAAATTATTGTTTTTAGGTTTATGTTCAATAAATTTAAGGGTTTAGGGTGGGTTTAGGGTTTAGGGTTTAGGGTTTAGGGCTCAAGGTAGGGTTTAGGGTTTAGGGTTTAGGGTTTAGGGTTCAAGGTTTAGGGTTTAGGGTTCATGGTTCAAGGTTTAGGGTTTAGGGTTTAGGGCTCAAGGTTCAAGGTTTATGGTTCAGGGTTTTAGGGTTTATGGTTCAGGGTTTCAAGGTTTAGGGTTGAGGGTTTAGGGTTAGTGTTTAGGGGTCAAGGTTTAGGGTTCAAGGTTCAAGGTTTACAGGTTAGGGTTTCGGGTTAGGGTTTAGGGTTTAGGGTTTTAGGTTTTTGGGTTAGGTTAAGGCTTTTGGGTTAGGTTAAGTGTTTTGGGTTTAGGGTATTCAATATTCTACCATCGTTTCAATGTTATAGTTATTTTATAATTTTCTAGTTATTTAAACAAAGTTTGCATTTCTTTTGGTCCTTGAGTATGCGCATCATGATTCTCTATCAGTGAAATTGTTTTGATTATCAAGGTTGCAAAAAAAAAAAGACTAACTTGTAGGTTCCAAAAGTTTTAATTACATCATTTAGAAACCTTGATGAGCTTATTATCTTTTAACAATGCCTTTAAACCTCCATTTCATAAGATTTTACCATGCAGAAGTTGAACTAGATCCAAAGGATTATTATCAAGATTAAATACACCAACAATATATACTGTTTAAAATAATTTTTGTCTCTTAGTGACACTTTGAACAAAATATCAAATCATAAAGAAAATTATTATTATTAAAAACTATAATATGAATATCCAAAGGATTAGCATTATTGTTAAGATTATCAAGATTAAATACACCAACAATATATAGTGTTTAAAATATTTTTTGTCTCTTAGTGACACTTTAAACAAAATATCAAATCATAAGTAAAATTATTATTATTAAAATTATTTTAATTCACCTTTGCAATCACAATTTTCTTAATTTCACCATGCATGTAATATGAACTACCTTGAGTTTATAAAACATTGTATATTTCAAATAAAAATATTTACACATAAGCTTCTCTTAGCTTCAAGAATATTTATTCAAATATTCTCTACTGACAAGGCCAACCACGTGAAGGTGGAAGCTTGCATGGCCTCCCCTAATTGACCTAAGACAACCACAAAACAACACAACACCACACAAAACAACACAATACCACAAAACAATACATCATACAAAACAACACAACACATACATTTTATTTTATTTATTAAAAATTATTTATATAGCTTTACATGTGATTATTTTAGTCATTTGCAATGATATTAATATGTGAGAAGCTAAATATTTATTAAATTTTAATCACATTTTTTTTTTAATGTTTTAACATTTTTTATTAATTACAGATATTAAAATATCATTTTATAATTGCAGTGACATGCTTATGTCATTTTATAATTCATTATGCTTTTTTACATTATATTTTTGTAAGACATTTAAAAAAATCTTATTATTATGACAAGTTAAAATGTTTCTTTTTTGTATTTTTTGTGGCATGGTTATGTAATGTGAATATAAAGTGAATACATTTTCTTTTTGTAATGGTAATTTATGATTATCCTTTGTGAAATATTTTATAAATGATGCATAAAATATTTAGGAAGGGATTTGTGTTGTGATTAATAAATGGTAAATTTATTTTCAAAATTGTGGTTTGTAACTTTAGTGTTGAGATTAGAATTAATAAATTCTTAAATAAAAATTTAACATTAATCAAAATTATTCAAAAATGCAAAGTAAACGAGGCACAAAACTTAAAGAATGGTCTTGGCCTATCAACCATTCTTTAAGCTGTCGGACAAACACACAACCTCAAGGAATAACCATGGCCATTGGCTATTCCCTTCGGTCTTTAGAAGGGGTTTTTAGCCCCTTCCAATAAATTATTTTATTAAAAATTATATTTGTACATGTTACAATGCTATTAGGTCAATGTGCTTGACCAAAGTATTACTAAAGAAATGGTCAATGTCTAATTCCATCCCTTGTTGCTCTAAATACAGACTAGAAATGTCACCTCTTAGGCTTGCTATTATGGTTAAAAACGACATACGGAAAATTCACTACAGCAATTCGACGGAGTCAACAATTCACGGTGGGGAAATTAAAATTCAAGGCCATGACAATTGATCACTCGAAAAATTAATTGCATTGGCGTTTAATTTTCCATGGTGGTGAATTGCTGGTGGCAGTGAATTTTCCTACAGTTAATTGTTGACAGTGAATTTTCCGTCAGTGAATTGCTGGCAGTGAATTTTCCTAGAGCCGTTAAAAACACTTATTGTTGGAAGAGTAGCCTTCAACCTGCCTGTTCCAAGAGCAACAAGCTACAACTGCCCACAACTTGCTGTCAATTTGTAGTAGGATTCAAGTTGCAGGGAGGGGTTGCGAGCTTGCACAGTCTACTTGAGTTGTGTGTAACCCTGTCAACCTGTCATATCATTTAGTCATAAATCAGTCTACCATAATATAGAAAATATCAACATTAGATTTAAAGAACACCATGAGTTACATAGACAGTAAAATAAATAATGCAAATAATCTAAAATGCATCTAGAAAATAAAGAACTGTGTGATGATAGTAAGTAGAATTGTGTGGTGACAGTGAACAAGCGCTTTACCTCTTTGAGAAATCAGTTCTATACAAATGAGCATGGAAATAGAGAAGATGAAAAAGCAACATAAGGAGTGACTGGCAAAGACAAGTGTGCAGACCCAGAAAAGTTTCAGAATAACTAGAGCACAATACTTGAAGGTTATGCTAAAGCATCATCATTCTACACTGAAATATGAGAAGTGGTGACTACTTCAAAATATAAAGAATTGGTTGAAAGACACAAGTCACGAAGATAATGACAGAGTATGTGACAGACATGCAGAAAACCTTTTCACATCTTAAAAATATAATGAACCTCTGTGACAGGCCATAGATACAGAGGTTTGTGTAGAGACCAATGGAGCAACCCTAAAGGAGATCACTCAGTAAATAATAAAGGGGCAGCCTTCATCAATGAGGATAATCCAAAGAGCCTCGTCATGCAAGAAGAAATCACAATTTTAGCCAGAAGAGCAGCAATCAAAAGGAGATAGAATATTCACTCAAATCCAATTAACAATAGCCTTCAAGAAAGAGAAAAAAATTGGCTGATTTGAAAAATTCTGCAATAGAGTGTTTTCAAATCATTAGCTAAACCTTTTAAACTGGCATTCAAATTTAGGGCACCCAAAGGTAGGAACAAGAGACAACATGGTGGAAAGCTTCTTTATACAGACAAGAATATTTTTCTACAAAATAAAATATGGTGAAAAGAAATTTCCAAGGCCAGTTGTGGTGTCCTCTATGCAAGCAAGATCTTGGATAAAATGACTGCAAAATTTGGGATGATTTGGTCTGCTGATCGCCTCAGAAAATTCTTTATGCTTAGTCATGTAAACTCTGCTCATAGCCCCTGAAACCATTCTAGAGTACTCTTCCCATGATGATATGTCGGACTAGTTGGTTGGGAAGAAAACAAAAAAAATCTCCAGGGAAGAGTTAATTGAAACTCGGACTCCTATTGCAACTCGGCCTCCTATTTATCATCACAATTATAGGAAAGAGCTAATTGAAACTCGGCTTCCTATTGCATGGAACTCTAAAACATTCAGACTTTGAGGCTTTCATGTAATAAGCTATACAATGGGCTGTGATGATAAAATTGGTTTCGTAGAAAAGAATTATATGTTTTCTTCTTTGTATTAAAGGAGGATAAAGATCTTAGTTTTAGAAGTGGCCTATATTTTAGGGGGTAAGAGAATCATATTTGAATCATTGGTTCATGGATTTTAATCTAGCAAAAAGAACACCTAATGTAATTCCTATTTGTGTGAAACTTCAACATCTATCTCTTATTTTTTAGATGATAAACTTTTGGCTACCATTAGCAATGCTTTAAGTTGTTTTATTGACAAGACAGAGCCCAAAGGTAGCTTTGCATGTGCCTGAATCTGTGTGGAAGTAGATTTGGAGAAAGGTTTCTTTGAAATCATTGAGCTAGATTAGGATGGTTCGTCATATATGCAGGAACTTGATAGTGATCAATTAGTTACATTTCAAATGTAATAAATGTCATGAATATGGTCACTTTGCTAACGACTGCAAAAAGAATAAAATGCACTTCATGAACCCCAAAACTCCCAGCACACTTTCATCATAGCCAAAGCAAATAAGTATGTCCAACAAAAGAATGTTCAACGAAATCAAGCCATCAATTCAGGTTAAACTACTGCTGTTTCAAACAGATTTCAAATATTAGGATAAAATTTTCAAATCTTAATAGATTAAGCTTGAATTTGGATTATATGTTTTGTAGCGGTCTGTAGTGTTTTGTTTGCGACAAATAACTGCCACTTGTAGTGATCTGTTCAAATCTATCTGTAGCATTTCAATTTGCAAACTGCAGCAGTAAAACAATATTTTTGTAGCATGTTTTGTTCAGTAGCAACAAACATTTGTCTGTAACATTTCTATTTTACAACAATAATAAAATCTGATTTTGTTGTTAATGATTTTGTAGTGGATAGAGAGTGTCCTGAGTGGTTTTGGGACTTGGCTGCAAGAATAAGGCTATCATTAATTAGACCCCTCATTATTGTGAGGCAAATTGATCTAGTGGTTTCTGGTCATGTTAAGTTTTACAGCTGATATTTTATGTTATCTACTATACAACTTGCATGAGTATCATGTGGAAGCTCGTTATGAGTATCAAGTCTTCTTCTTTTGGGAAACTGTAAAGCCTCTAATAACACTGTTAAGTGTGGCTCTGAGTTTCTACATATTAATGACAGAGTATGTATTATTGGGGTTTGTTCCATATTGGATTGGGTTTCTCTCTATCTAAACATTAATGATTGAGTGCATTTCTTTTTGGGGATTTCAAGGTCCTTTGGTAAGGTATCAATCATTTGGATGTTCATAAGTGGCATAAAAATACTAAACCCCAATTTTGAATCTAGGCCTTGGTAGCATAGTCACAATGTAATTTTTGTACCATGAAACTATTTCAAACAATTCAGCAACTTTATTGAATAAAGTGGCCATTGGTTGGCTTTGCTTGCTAATCCATGTAGATTGTAATGATATATGTGGGAATTTAGCTCTACGTCCAATGTTGTAATTGCCATCTTGTTTTGGCTTTGGAGTTGTAAGAGGATATTGTGCATGACTGATGCACCAAGTAGTCAAGTACATATATCTAGCTGTGGTTGGTAGTGTGTTTTCTTTGGACTCATTTATGCTTTGTGTCTATAAAATAAGATGCCTTGTTTTCTTGTTCCTTATTTCATTGGTCTAGAGAACCAAGTTAAAATTGACAACAAATTGTAGGTTTAATTACTTCTCTTCTTCATGCATTGTAGATGTTTTTTTAAAATGCTCCGTCTATGAAGGTGACCCAACTAATGACTTTTTGTGACCATAGGTTGGTTGTTCGTTTGGTAATATCTCACTCTTTTTTTTTTTATATACAAGAATAGCTTGTATTTAAGAAAGCTTAGTAAAAATAGTGTGAGGTTTGCAGCTTCAAGTATTAGTTCACTTGTGTCTAATCTATGCTATCGTGCATGCTTATAAACCTTAGATTAAGGTCAATTCCATGATTATGTAGGGCACTGTCAAGGTGATGACGGAGCAAAAGCAGCCCATGTTTCATTTCTGTGTTGAGGATGTCTGGACCATGTCAGATGCTGAGGATTTAGAAGTGACTCTAAGGGGATCAATCAGTTCCACTTTATATTTAAACAGTGAATGCGAGAAGATGTTGATCAAATATAGTGAAAGGAGGTCAGCAAAACTAGCCTGGATGGATCTTAGATGAAGGGTTGTATTGGATTCAAGAATTGTCCATGAAGACCCAAGAAGAAAGAAGAGGAACATCTACAATTGGAATAAGGTAGAGAAACAGATGGGTTCACAATAGCTTCCAGGAACGGCACCAAGCAAGGAACATTTAACCCAAAACCAAATTACTACATTCCAGTATCCCTGTATCAGAAAATGAATAATTGCAACAAACCTACCAGAGCTTCCAAAACAATAAATGCAATAAATATTTAACCCAAAACCAAATTACTACATTCCAGTGGTAAACGAACTTCACTATTGTAGTTACCTTATAGTTTAGATTACTATTGTAGATTATTTGCAGGTTCTGTAAAATATTTGAAACCCAATAAAAAACTACAGAGCAGGGCATGCACAGACATACCAAAAGCCCATTAGGCAGCTAGATGTCCTATGAGGTCGGCAAAAAATTTGAAGTCCAGCAAACCCCCAATAATGATGATTTGAACAAGACCTCTCCAATGGGTTAGCTGTGCAGGCCATAAGGAGATTCTCATCTCTTCTTCTCTGCATCGGCTCTCACTTGGTTCTGCATCTCATTCCTGCACTAGTCTCATTTCATCGGTCCTTTGCTCAACCAAAAAGGATTAAAAAGAAAAAAGAAAACCACAACTGAACCTAAATTTACCTTCTACATTTTTCTGTAAGAACATAGAAATAAACATGAGTCAGTCTATTAGAAATGAAAACAAATCAAATTAAAGCAATGTGTAAAGGGAAAATTACCTGAAAGAAAAATATTGCCCTAACTCAATTGTAGCTTCCTTTCTCTGCCTCTTTCCTCTGCTCTGCCTCTTAATCTAAGACAAAAAAATGAAAATGAAAAAGAAAAAAGAGCAGAACAAATAAAGAAATACCAAACCAGACAGACCAGACTAGTGTGCACACCATGAACAACCCTATAACCAAACTCTAAATCCTAAGAAATAATGAAAGCACTCAGAAAAAATAACAATGAGAGAAAGAACAAAACATTTTCAAAAATGAAAAACAATCAGAAATGATCTAGCTATAACTGAATGCAAAACAATCACAAAGCATTTATAATTTGAAATGCTCTTTGCCCTTCGCCAGAATTTGAATTTTTTTTTCCCTCCTGTTATCTCTCAACAGAATTTTGAATTTGTTTCCCTCAGTTTGTTACTCTCAACGGCTATCCTGCTGTGCATGGACATAAAAAAAAATAATAACTAAATTTTTTATATGTTCCTTTCACATGAAGCGATTAGCAATCGAGGTTTGCCCACTAAAATAATTGAATAATTAGCTAAAAATCCAAATATTAATGAAAAATAAAGTGAAGCTGATTTTCAAAAATGATTTCTTAAGAGACACCAAACTTTTAATAGATTTGATTTTCAAAAAATAAATATAATAAGAAAATAAAAGGATATAATGTGAATTTGTAACTCACATTGTGGAGTCTAGTCCTTAGATATTCATGCATTTTGAACATACACACTTGAATTCCTAATAACAAATTTCAATTTACAATTCTCTTCCTTGAAAAATCATTCAACCCCGTGGTGATTTTTAATAAGTTTGTGTTATAAAATGGCGAAGACTAGTTAATAGCAATGTTAAGAATATTTATGTTAAAACTATTTATGTTAAAATTAGTTAATAGCAATGTTAAGACTATTTATGTTTTTTTATGCCTCTTTCTAATATCAATTACAAAAAGCTATCAATCCAATTCTCATCTTTAATTTCATTATATAGATATAACTTATTCATGTTATTTCAAACTATGCGACCTATAAAACGTCTTAAATTCAATTAAATTTTGAAAAAATTACATCATATTTAAAGTCAATAAAATTATATTTGAAAAAAAATTAAATATAGTTATACTATTTAAATGTTTAGTTAAATTTTTGAATAAATTATTAGATGATTTGGGAGAAAAATATAGCACATTGAGATGAAAATTAGTTTTTTAGTAATTATCTTCATTAATTTATACACTCTTGTTTATATATATAAACATGACACACAATAATGCTATTAAATATGTAAGATGCATTTAAAAGTTAAAAATCAATATACAAAATATCATATATATAAAATTTATTATAATTATTTTTATTAGATTTTAATGTTAAACATTTTAATGAGCTAAAAATAGTTAACATTAAAAAGTCAAATAGTTTAAAATCAAGAACAATTCATGTCCTTGAAATATGTGAATTGATTCATTTTTCATAAAATTAGGCCATACATATTCCAATCAATAAAAAAAATGTTATCTTCTACCATTAAAAATATGGTTCATAAGATTTTGATACAAAAATTAAATATACCTCAAAAAACCAATTAATAAAATAAATCACTTAATATTTTAATTATCAATCTATTTCATACAATAATATTCTCAAACTAAAGTCTCCACCCTACAACACCCACTCTTGAATAGGAGGAAAACTAAATTAAAGAAAGTAGGTTAGTAAATTCAATAATTTAAATATTTTGTTTTGCAACCACACAAGCTCTTTATTAGAGGAAAAATGAGACTTATAAATAAATTCAAATTTCATTTTGCACTATTGTGGATCCTAGAATCTTGATTGTAACATAATGAGCAAGAGAAATGGAGCAAGTTGTAAGATATGTATACATTCAACACAAATAACTCAAATATTTATATTGAGAAAAAATTGATCTAGTTTCATCAAATAAAATCTAATATTCAAATAATATTTACTAATGTAACAAAAAAACTAAAAAATACACTAGAAATTCATATATTTGAATCTTAACAACTCATTAGACCTTCAAATTTTGATGCATATTTTGGCATCAAGATGTAATACCTCTAACTCACTATCAAATATTAAGCCAATTTTTTTTAATTTTAAAATTAGCAATTTAATAGGTGAACCATTTAAACCAAGATTTGAATTATATCATTTTTTATTTTTTTAGGTCACAACCTAACTGGACCCCAAGAGTTACTCAAATGAGATTAAATTTGATTCAATGTTGCAAGGGTTTGAGGGACACCAGCTATTAAACCTCCACTTGCAAAGTTACGATGAGCCTCCACTACAAGAAGATGCTTGTATAAATGATTTCCTTTTACTAATACTACAAGGATTGTTCTTTGGTAAACTACATACATAATCAATGGTTGGTCCTTCACTATCTTACCATGGATCAAATAGTGAAAAATATCTAATGAGCATTATTTCCATAGCTAATTTTTAGGGTTTTTTATAACTAACGTGCAATTGTATCATCACCTTCACAATAGATATGCATAAACATTGGAACATGCTTATAGTGTTGATTTCAGGTTCCATGATGGTGATTAGGTTGTGAACATGGTAAAGCATAACTTTGATGATCTTCAGGGCTATATAGTAATATTTTTTCTATATATTTGGAATGATTGGTGAGGTCATTTAAAGGAGTCTAGTCCACAAAGTTCATACATGATTTCAATCTATCAATCATACCTACATATATCTAAGTTATTCAATGTTTCTATCCTAGGACAAACATTGCTATAAGTTGTGTCACTTTCAAGGTTTATGTATCATCATGAAGTCTATAAAAAAGTCATGCAATAAACCTATAAGGTTTGTGAAGGCTTTTAAGAGCCTATGGAGCTTGCAATTTTTTTTATAAGACTTGAAGATCATTTAGGAGATTCAAATCAATCCTTAGGATATGTAGTAGTTTATAGCAAAATGATGGACTATGTACATGTTTGAAGTGTTCTATTTGGTCTATGAAGAATTGATTGAATCTTGGAGTCTTCATGTTTAGCTATAAACAATGTTACTTGTCTTGAGAAAGAAAATGGAATGAGAGGCATGAAGGATAGGTTGGACGACTTGTATGATTATAAAAATTCTCCCTTAAGATGACCCAAAGAGTACATTATTGAATTAGTTTGTCACAACACTAGGAGATAAGGGGACTATCATGGTGGATGGCATGAGAAAAATGAGAAGTAATTCCATTGTTTTTAAAACTATTCACTTTGATAATGAGATTGGCATGTAGGATCTTGAAACCTACATGCAAGTGGACCCACAAATTCTTTGAAATAAATAGTGGGGTCATTCTTCTTAAAGAAACATCTCATGAATTTGAGTTGTGTTTTGGGCACCCCATTTGTGTCATATTTTGATTGTACACCAAATCAAGTTATTGCTTCATCAAATCCTTAGAAAGAAATGTCTATAGGTGAGTCTAAAGGGTAAGGGATATCAAAACTATTGGATTTAGTAGGTCTAATACATTATAAAAATTTATTGACTCAATCATTGTTTGATTTTCTCATTAGATCCAACAATCCTTTGTTTCCATTTTGACTATGATAAATCAAACTACATCTACCTATAATGGCATAAATTTGCACCCTAGGAAAATTCCCCATTTATTTACCCTTACCTTAGAAATTATAAGTCTGGTGATGCAAAAATTGTAGCTGTCAGCTTATCCCTTCCATGTAGACTTGTCTTTTTGCATCAGTCTAGAGGAATTCTTGCTGGGAACATGCACATGCTACACAAACATCTACACACCACACTACCATCCTAACATGATTCTTGTCCTTGGAATCTACAAAGGAATTGCATTTTGGTTGGATGTGAATCTAACGCCTTTTTTCGACCCTTGACCAATAACAAATGGTTGTTTACCTCCATTTTGAGCATTCAAACTTCATTCTTTCATTCCTTCATGCAGATTTTCACTCTCAACCTCATTCTTACTCTCTTCTTGATCATTATTACTTCTTCTTGCTACTACAATCTCTCTTCTTCGATCCTACAACACTTGTTGCAACACTATATTATTTTTACAGGGTCTACGGAGCTCCATCCTTTTGGAAAGGCATCTAGTATCATCATCTTCTCCTCTTGGCTTTGAGTGCTAGTAGAAGGGAAGGTGATATCGCTCTTTTAATTTTATTTTCATTATTGTGTCTTATAGAGTAGCATTCAACTTGTCTTTGCACTCTATTTGATAGTATATTTTCCATTCTATCTTTATCTATTTTGTCTATATCATTTTATTTGACTATATGTGGAGGTGGAAACACCAAAATAGGGATCTAATAGAAGAAGACCCCAAAGAACAACCCAAAATTTTTCCCATTTTTGTGTGTGTAGGTGATGGTTCGTCCATTTGGAGTTTAGAGTTAAAAGATTGGGTTTCGCGAGTGGAATGATATCTTTTCCTACTCTTTTTTTTCCATATTCGCACTAGAATAACTTTTTAATATTCTTCTTATTGTACTTTCTTCTTTTTATATTTTCTCTATCAAACTGTAAATTCTTTGTCAATCGGTTCTTAAGTAGGCCCTCTATTTTTTTTGGCTATTTATTAAACCTCTGTTTGTACAAGATGCCAATGCAATGCATAAAAGTCTTATTCTTGTGCTACCATCATCAAATAGTGATTTGTTTGGTCTATAATCCAAAACCTTTATGGCTGGCTCACCTGATTTACGAAACACTTGTCAAACAACTTGAGGTAGTTTAGGGTAGTTCATTCCTTGGGACTCACCTATGACCTCAAGCCTCAGGGGTGATGAATTCCCCTACTCTACATTTTTGGTGAACCTGATGTGAACTCCTTTTTGTTTCATGGTATCGAGAATTTTTCTCTTGTCTAATAGGCATGTTTTATATGTGTGCCGCAAGGCGTGTAAATCTTTGACCCGATATATGACACCTAGATAAGTAGTTATATCCAGACTCTTGGATATTCAAAAGTAGAATCTAAGTAGGTCACCGTCTGCAAACTTAGTAATACAATCTCAAAATTTTCTAAGACCTATGAAGCATTGATAATTCATGATGTGTAAGGGATAGTTAATTCTATAAGTAAATAGTTTCTCTCACATAAAAGCTATTAAGGGCCATTAGGCTTATAACATTAAATGAGTCAAAAATGGTTTGATCTTTCAAATCAATAGTATAACACCAAGAATATTGTCAAATAGTGACAAATATGGTTTGAGTTTCTTGACTAAAAGGTTCTATCAATCGTCCATTTCAAAGAGATGCAAAAGAATTATCTCAAATCATATATAATCTACATACACTAAGCATTTGTGTAGTCTAAAAGAGTAGACCTTTAAATAAGTAGTGTATATTCATAATTTCAGTGTCTTTACTCTTTTAGAATTTTACTAATGTTCATTTTTGGATTGCATATTTAATATTTATTATTCTGATTTTCATTGTGGGAGGCAACCATTTTATATTTATAAGGCTTCATTGGTTTATGGGAAAGTTACTTTCAGTTTCACACATTCCATCTTCCTTTCCATATGCAAGATGGTCTTTAATTCTCTCTATTTGCAGCATACAAAAAATTATCATCCTTTCATTTTTTTGAGTAAAACATCCTTCTTGCCTATCTCAAAGAACTACCAAACTTGGATTCTACATTTTTTGTTATTGTTTGTACTATTTAGTCTCATGGTTCTATTTTTAATTTTTTGGTAATTCATGGACATTAATATAGTTTTTGTTTCTTTCTTTATGTAGTTGTTGTGTCTAATGTATTTTTGGTATTTTTTGTGTAGAATCTGAATCATTGAATCAAGAATGTTAGGTGGACAAAATCAAGGCTTGTACCCATTGTGGAAGTTTTGTAGTCGTGTTCCAGGTATGAAGGGTTCAGGTGGAACAACCACGATCACATGTAATTTATGTGAAATTTCATGGAAAGGTACTTACATGAGGGTGAGGGATCATTTCCTTCACATACCTAGAAAAAGTGTTAAGCCTTCTCCAAATGAGGTGGAATGATATGAGGCTATGAGGGATCAAGAAAGGGTTGATGGGAAAGTTTCTAATTTGAGCTCTCATACTTCAACAATAGGGGCAATTGTTGCAATTAAAAATCAAAATAGAGAGGCAGAAATGGATGTGTCTTCTAGAGATGTACTAGCAGAAAGTTCTCATAAGAGACCACACATTGGTAGCTCAAACCATGTTGGAATATTTTTTGATGTGCAAGGTCAAGAAGTGGTTGATGCAGTGATTGCATGCTTCTTTTATACAAATGGAATACCATTTAATGTTTCTCACTCACCTTTCTATGGAGAGATGGTCCAAGCTATCACTAATTTACACCAGCTAGGTATAAACCACCTATGTATGAAAAGCTTCACACTACTCTAATTGATAAAGAAAAAAATTGATTAGAGAAATAAACTGTACCAATGAAAAGAGTGTGGGATACAAAAGGATGTAGTATTGTGATGGATGGGTGGAAAAATACTAGAAATTGTCCACTACTTAATAACATGGTAACATGTAGCAAAGGGCCTTATTTTTTGAAGGAAATAGATTGTTTAGGGCAAGAAAAAAATGCAAAATTTCTTTTAAGGTCAGCTATGTGATGCCATTGAGGAGGTCGGGGCATCACATTTGGTCAAAATTGTTACAAATGTTTCCCCTATTTGAAAAGTAGCAAATATGTTGGTGCAAAAATAGTACTAGCATATATTTTGGACACCATATTGTGTGCATGCATTGAATAAT